>VXBJ01001465.1:18081-35888 GCA_013400055.1 Nycticryphes semicollaris | reverse complement strand
GGGGGCAGCGCGCTGACGTGCCCTCCGTGTGCGGAGAGGGGTCCTGAACGCGGGGGTGGCGGGGGGTCCGCCGCTGCCTCCCCGGCTCTGAGCCCGGCGGCTGGGGTTCAGCTTGTTCCTGGGACCGGCAAGTCCGGGTGAGGTCTGAGAACACGGGCCGCGGGGAGGCGGCTCTTGAAGCGGCTCTGTACCCCCCCAGCTCGGGCCGGGAGCACCCACCGCTAAAACGCAAACGGAGACGCGAGTTTTCAAGACGGTTGCCGCGGCTCTCCCTCTTAGATGACTCAAGTGCGTCCTCGGTGAATGGTTGCTGTGGGTGCTGTTGCTGTTACCACCATGTTGGTTTGGAGTTTGGGCTTTTTTTCTTTTTTTAATAAGTTAAGGGGTAGTAACTCCTTTTGTGCTAGAAAATACCAGGACTGTGGCAAGGCTACAAATTTTATTATAATTTTTAATGTACTGGGAGCAAGGAGTTGAGATTTTTAAGTGGGATTTTTTTTGAATTGAGACAAGGAAGCTGGACTCAGTAGCCAATGTGACTCCCAAGTGGTGTTCTTCATTGCAGCACTGGGGTCGCACCAGAATTTTCTCTCATGGTGCTCCCACTCAGCCAGGATTTCAACAAGTTTCTATTTACAAAAGTTTTGCATAATCCTAGTTTTTCTGCGACACGATTAACATAAGTCTGCCTTTCTTAGAACTAATTATGTAGTCAGGAGGTGAGTTTCTCCAGGGTCTTTGCTGCCATTTATTGACTGTTTTCAGGAACCACTGTCACTCTGGTGATCATTTACTTCATCTGGTGGTCATATCTTCCTGTTCCTCAGTTGTCCCCTAGATGAACTTGGGTTGTTTTGCTGCCTTTTCGTGCTGACTTGGTAGCTGGCCTTGCTTCAAGCCAGTTTTCTCCAGTCTTGTTGTCTGTATCTTGTTTTCTAGTTCTTGTGATAAGCAGGACTAGTTACTCCGTTGTCTAACAGTCACACAATAACCTTAGAATGTTGACAGTCCCACAACAGTTTACAAGAGATAAGCAAATTACTTTAGCAAGATTCACTAATAATCTCAAGGCCCTTTATTTCAGAAATATCAAAGTTTGCTTAATTCATATCAAATATCTTGCAAATGTCTGATTTTGCTTCAAAATAGTGAGTGCCTGAAGTGTTTGTGACTGAAATCAAAGTTGACCAAATTGCAACCTGCTCATCTGACTGTTCTTGACTGAAATTTGATTTTGTAAGGTTTTCTTCACTGAAAATAAAGGGGGTTATGGACAACCTTTGACTTGGTATCTGCCACTTCCGTGCAGTCTAACACTGTTTACTCACAATGTGGAATTCTGTCAATGCTTTTCACTGAAGGGTAAGGTGGCAGTTTTGGAGTACCAGACCTCTTCTAAACAAGTGGAATAATCCAGTCACCTGCATCTGACAACTGAGGAGTCGATGGTTCTGCTGATTTCCCTTCTGTTCTGAACGCAGAATGCTAAATGTGCATGGGTGTACAGGTCTTTATGAAAGCATTAAATGATTGAAGAGATGTTTTTGTAGCCTGCATCATTTGGCAATGGATCCAGGGATATGAATGCTGAGATACATCTAATGAAGTAGTGTAAACTACTGATTACTACATGGTGGAAGAGCTTCTAGAAGAATTGGAAAAATCCGGTCTGGGTTTTGAAGCCTGTGACTAAAATGACGTTGAGACTGTGCCCAGTCTTTAAGTGTGTAACAGATTCATCCTCTTCATGGGTCAATTTCCTGCACCTTGTTAGTCTCTGCTCTTTTGCAGTAAGGAGGGAATTTCACTTATTTGTGTCCTGTCAGTTGTATCATTCTTGCTTTGTCCTCTTTTGTGGATTACAGAAATATGTTGGACAGTTCTACATGGACCAGCGCCACGGGAAGGGGATTTGCTACTGGTCTGATGGTTCCAAATTCACAGGAGCTCTTTATCTTGGCCATGTAGAAGGCTATGGGACCCTGGAATGGAAGGATGGGAGAAAATTTCAGGTAACTGGAAAAATGCTGTTCTAGTACTGCAATTCCCTTGCCTTTCAAAGTCAGCATAAGTACATGAAAAATTGAGTGGGGTTTTTTCAAGCAGCTCCCTTAGTGTTCTGGTTCTTTAGAGCAAATTCATCATGCCGTGATCTCCGTGAGTTAGGGCACAAAAGTACTCAACTTTTGCATGGGGAAATATTAAAGGAGATGATCTTATAATCAAGTCATTTAGGTTGGAAAAGACCCTTAAGATCATTGTGTCCAACTCTAAATGTAACGCTGCCAAATCCACCACTAAACCATGTCTGTCAGCACCATGTCTACATGTCTTTTAAATACCTCCAGGGATTGTGACTCAACCACTTCCCTGGGCAGCCTGTTTCACTACTTGACAACCCTTTCGGTGAAGAAATTTGTCCTCGTATCCAATCTAAATCTCCCCTCAGACAATTTGAGGCCATTTCCTCTCATTCTATCACTTGTTAGTCAGCAAAGGCTGACTCCCCCCTTGCTACAGCTTCCTTTTGGGTCATGAAGCAAATGATAAACCTCCTTACATCACCCTCCTCCAAACTAAACAACCTTCAGTTCCCTCAGATGCTCCTTATAAGACTTGTGCTCCAGACCCCTCACCAGCTTAATTGCTCATCTTTGGACACACTTTAGCACCTTAGTGTTTTTCTTGTGTGGGGCCCAAAACCGAACACAGTATTTGAGGTGTGTCCTCACCAGATGGTGCCCACACTGTTCCTGGTATAGACCAGAATGCTGTTGGCCACTGTGGCACCTGGGCACACTGCTGGCTCATATTCAGCTGGCTGTCGACCAACAGCCAGTGCTTTTCCACCGGGCAGCTCCAGCCACTCTTCCCCAAGCCTGTAGCATCCATGGGGTTGTTGTGACCCAAAGGCAGGACCCAGCACTTGGTCTTGTTGAAACTCACTCCACTGGCCTCAGCCCATCAATCCAGACTCTGTGACTCTGTAGAGCCTTTCTCAAGCAGGTAGACACTCCCACCCAATTTGGTGTCATCTACAAAGGTACTGAGTGTGCACTCAATCATGGTTGTTGATTAAGATAATAAAGAGAATGAGCCCAGTACCAAGCTCTGCAGGACACCACTTGTGACCGGCTGCCAACTGGATTTAACTCCGTTCACCACTGTTTTTTGGGTCTGGCCCTCCATCCTTTTTTTTACCATGCAAAGTGTATGCCCATTCAAGCCATGACTCGCCTGTTTGTCCAGGAGAAAGCTGTGAGAAATGGTGTTGAGGTAGACAACCTTTCCTTCATCCCCTAAGCAGGTCACCTTGTCATAGAAGGAGATCAGGTTTGTCAAGCAGGACGTGCCTTTTATAAACATATGGTGATGGGGCCTGGTCATGTGGTTGTCCTGTATGTGCCATGTGATGACACTCAAGGTGATCTCCGTAACTGTCCCTGGCACCAAGGTCATACTGATGGGCCTGTAGTTCCCTGGATCCTCCTTCCAGCCCTGTGATGTGATACCGTCTGTCCAGAACTAGAAAACTGATACCTGGAAAAGTTTCCTATTCTGGTATCCAATGTATTTGATTTCAGTATTTGTTCTCCTTTGATGAAGAGCTTGTTAGTTAATACTCTCAGAAGGCATGTTAGGATGACAGCAATACGAAACTGGAAAAATACCGCATTTTAAGAAACTTTGAAGATAGACAGCAATCTCAAGTGTCCAGGTAGCTAGTTGTCTGTTTTGCATCATTTTCAGACCTGATGTTGCTAGTAGAAGCTGGAAATACTGTTTTTTTTAAGAGCTGCTTTGTTTTCTGAGAAGGTATATCTGAAAAGTCCCAAGCATAGGTGAATGCTTTCCACCCTTTCCTGCTGATCCTTAGGTAGCTCTGCAATTCTTAAAATAGCCTAAAATAACATAGCAGTCTTTGCATTGAGGAGGTGATCAACAGGAACATAGCATTCTTGCTGCATGTTGCTCATGTGGCACTAATTACAGATCTGGAAGAATTTTGAGTATATAATGTATAATCTAAAGCTCAGGGGGAAATAGAGAAGCTTCAGACCATAACCATACCCAGAATTTTATTCTTGCCAGTGGTAGCACTTTCCTCCTGTTCCTTTATCTTTGTAGCTAAACAGCTCAATGTAAAGTTGCTAATCTTTGCTCCAAATTGCTGTTTGGAGGTTGTGATAGTTTAGTGTGAACCTTTCTTGAACATATGGGTGATCCAGATACGCATGAGTCTGTGTAATTTTGGTAATGCTCATGCCTTACCTTCCATAGTGTCATGGCCAAAGTGCAATAACCTTATAGGATGACTAAACCTCCTGTCCTATAGTGCTTTATTTGCTGCTGAGACTCATCTGTTGGCATGTTGTGGTGCTTGCAAGCTTGTAGATATCCTCAATTTAGTTGCCATTGTAAGTAAGGAACTAAGTGTCATTTCCAGATTGTGTGTCTCTGAAGATGTGTTTGTTTTGATTAGGCAGGAAAAGCTAACCAAAAATCTGTCCTGGCCTGAAAGGCAGCAGCCCAGCTAATAAATCTGAAATTGGTCACAGAATAAAATTGAAAAGAAAATCCTGCTCAGGCCTGAAGACCATCGGGAATTTTCATCCAAGCATTACATCTCACTGTAGTTAAATTTAGGGCCTTCCACTGTTCCTGTGCTGGAAGATTGGCATTTGCTATTAAATGGACCAAAGTGAATGTGAAGGCTTTGCTGTTCAGATTGGCTTCAGCAGTTATGCTCCGTAAGAAGTGGGCCAGTAAGGCCAGAACCAGCCTGATTAGTTTAAATAGAAACCAGACTGTAATTGTACAACTTGTTTGGTCTCTAACTGATACTAATGAGTTTACTTGTTTCTTAAGGGGCTGTACAAATCTGGTGAGCGATTTGGACCAGGGATTGAGAGCTATCCAGATGGCTGTCAGGACGTTGGTTTGTGGCTCAGGAACCATCTAATTAAGCTATGTACTGAAGTACCTGGTTATTTTTCTCTCTTGGATTATCCGGCGCACTACAGATACATTGATGACAGTTCTCAAAAGTATATTTCAGTTGAGGAAGACCCGTTTCTCCGTAGCTATAAACATCTCCCTTTTGATGATAAGGATATTTTCCCTGAAGGAATCTTTGTATATTCTCATAACACAGATCATCTTACTTTGACACACTCCTTCCTGGAAGAGTGTGATGCTTGGTATTTTCAGAACACCCCAAAGCTGCCTGAGGAAGACCCTTGGCCTGTTGCAAATGTAACCCCTCTACTTGTTAGAATGCAGACACATGTTTATAAGCACAGGTAACTGCTGATAATTTGTTTATTAAGTATGGATTTTTTTGAAATTATTATCCATAAGTGTTCATTATTTTCAAAGTGATGTTGCAGGATAAAAGCTGCACTCCAGGTTGTTTTTTATGGCCTTGAGATTACAAGTTGCCAATGAGGGTTGGCAGAAAAATTAAAAAACCCAACATAGTCATCTTTCAATTCACAAATTTTATTCCTTTTAGTTAAACATCAGTTTTATCCTGGTCACACCTATAAAAATAGTCTAATTACTCATTAGCACATCAGAGTTTCTGGAAAGTCCAGTTTTGAACGAAGTTAGGAGGCAAAGGCTGTAGAGAGTGTAGTGTCTTTTGTAGAGGTGGAGGTAGAAATGGGGAGAAGCATAATGCCAGATTTTTGAAAGCACTGAATCTCTGGCCAATGATATCTTTTTGTGGTTATTGTGACTTGTTCTCCTTCAAGGCTATACAAAACACACTGCAGCAAGTCTACAGCAGGTGGAACTGCCAACTGCATGTCTGTTTTTATGTAGCTCGGTACTTCTACGTGGAGATGCTCTTTGGGCCACCAATGTATTTCCTTATTTGTTTTTTTTGATAGGATACATATTTTATAGTCATAGTTAAAGCAGGTGATGGAAATGAAATCCTAAACAGATGCCATGAGTGTGCATGATAATTGGTTCATAGAAAAACACAGTAGTTAGATTCTGTTTTGATTTTTAGTAGATGTTTCCTGGCTGGATATTTTTTAACTCCTCTGTAGTGAAAATAGAAATGCTTCTGCCAGCAACCCATACACTGTTTTGCCTTTCTGCTGTAAATGTAAGCAATTTTACACTATCTGAAATAGTTCTTAAAATTATTTCTTCTTGATGCGTTTTTTCTTTAATTGCCCCAGTGGTCTAAGAGTGTCTAGCTGTTTAAATGTACCCTACTTTTTTCTTCTTCTTTTCTAGGCACTGTCAAGGGGAGTTCACTTCAGATGTCAACCTCATTCTCAGTGGATCCCGCAATACTTACGGGCCTCCGGGCCCCAGGGAACTTGCCTCAGAGCAGCTAATAAAGAAGGCAGCACGAGGAGACTATGATGGGGTCTATGCAATTCTGAGGAATGGGCTTGCTCATCCAGACGTAGCTGACAAACATGGATACACAGCACTTGCTGCTGCTGCTGTAAGGTTCTAAGCATAACTCTACCATATGATGAGAAAATTCCTGGTGTAGCAGGCTGGATCAAATTTTTCTCTTGTGTCATTACATAGTACGAAATGAACATTCAGTAAACAGGAAAACCAGAAAAGCAGTGTGGCATGAGTAGTGTCTGTAATGACTGGTATCATGCCAAACCCTTGGGGAGACCTTATTGCTCTCTACAGCTCCCTGAAAGGAGGTTGTAGAGAGTCAGGGATCAGTCTTTTCTCCCAAATCACGGGTGATGGGACAAGAGGAAACGGCCTCAAATTGTGCCAGGGGAGGTTCAGATTGGCTGTTAGGAATAATTTTTACACTGACAGGGTTATCGAGCATTGGAATGGGCTGCCAGAGAAGTGGTTGAGGCACCATCCCTGGAGGCATTTAAAATCTGGGCTGACAGAGTTCTCAGTGACATGGTTTAGTGGTGTCTTTTTTTGTCAGAGTTAGGTTGATGGTTGGACTAGATGATCTTAAAGGTCCCTTCCAACCTAGACAATTCGATGATTCTATGAAGCCCCACAGTAAATAAATAAACTAAAAGTAGCCCTTCAGTAAATATTAGAGATGATTTCAAATGTGAGGTTTGATTTCATGTTATGATTATGTGGTGTACTGGATCTGTGTTCTTGGATGTGACTGTGCCCTCATTATTTTTTCCCCTAGTTGAAAACAGATTCAGGCATAATTGTTTTCTTTTTTGCTGAAAAGTGGTGGTGATTAGAAATCATGCATGCACAACTTCAGTTTCTATAGGAGGGTGTGAAATCCTGCCCCCCAACTTCATGCACTTTTCAGCTACCTCAATAGTTGGCATTCATTGTAAGTGGCTAGCATTATCTAGATAACAATTTAGAGCACTGTATTTTTCCTGTAGCCATTTCAGTGACTTTTTCTGTGCATGAATCTTCACTGAATTCCTGTGAAATCCCATAGTGAAAAATTAGCTGAAGAATGCATGTTCTGAATCCTGTAAGACAGTATTGTGTTTCTATTTTGTGGGAAAAAAAGATCTGAATTAGCTATACCGTGTAAAGCATCGCTACTTTAAAACTGCATTGTCATTTCTTTTCATGTCAAAAGCTAAAAGTGTGTATGTCTATGTGCAAGTAGGGCTCTTTCCTTTCCACAGGTTCATTCCCACAATGATGTTGTCAATCTTCTTCTTGATAGTGGAGCTGATGTGAATAAATGTAGTGATGAAGGATTATCTGCTCTCTCCATGTGCTTTATTCTCTTTTATCCAGAAGAATCTTTTAAGGGTAATATTGCTGAGAGGAGCTTGCACAGTTACAAGGTTTGTCTGCTTCTAATCTAAAATGACAGAATCATAACGTATTATTTCCTCAACTGTAAGCTTGCTTTTTAAATTTAGTGTGTACACTCCTAGGAAAAAGGCAGAATGTTTATGCCTTTTGCACTCTGAGGATGTAGAATAATCTCTACACACACTGTTAACTCCTGTCTGGAGGGACTGAACTGCAGTGCAGCTACAGGCTTACTCTGCAATTGAAATAAGGTGCTGTATCAATAGCAGAGATGTGAAGCCCTGTTGGGAAGGTGTTTAACCCAGTGAAGATGCTGTGGGGCAGTTGATGGGAATTACAAGAGCGTAATTAGAACAGTAGGATGTAGGTGATTCTCCTGATACTATGTAATTCTGCTGGCATCATGGAAATGGTTAGAGAAAAGCAATTGTAGAGTCAGAAGTGTGGTGATCCTTGGGGAGTGCTCCCAAAGGAGAAGTCCTGTCCCTGGAATAGAAACGCCTGTTCTGGGCTTCTTTTGGATGCTGTACGCTTTGTAAGAGTGCAGACCTGGGAATGGGAAAGAAAATGAAATCAAGGTGTCCAGGAATCACCAGCCAGGATGAGAAAGCAGATGAAAAAGGGGGTTAGGCAGGAACTGTGTGGTCTTTGAAATGTTTCAGCAGAGTCTAGGAATGGAAGGGTACTGCTGAGACTTTCACATGAGGTTAGACATGTAGTGGCCTTGAGGAAACCTGTTGGAAATCCAGTGTGCAGGTTGAAAATCTGTAAGTGTTGTGTTTTATTTCAGCAATTTTTTTTCTTTTAAGCTAGGTGATGTATACTGGAAAAAAATTTTAACCCTTCTACATATGCCTTAGACGTTATGGAAATTGAACAAAAAATATATTCCATTACTTCAGTATGTTTTGGTTTTGGTTTGTTTTTTTTTTTTTAAAAAAAAAAAAGCTTAGTTACACATTACTTCTAAATTATTTCCCTGTAACAGTTGTTAACAAAATTCTGTTATTATATGCTGTATGGTTTCACTGTTCTATTATGTTAATCTGCTGAGTCATGCATTGGAATAATATTTTGGTTTTATTTTTGTAACCTCTTTCTTTTTTAAAATCTTTAAGTGGAATGAACGACCGGAATCCTCAGAAACAGTCAATGTGGCTGAAGATGTTATCTCAGAGTAAGTCTCAAGCACTATAAAGGGGAGACCAACTCTCATAAGCCGTTTTGTATAAAGAAGGTAGCAGTATTTCACATATTTCACAGAAGTATCCATCCATTGCAGGGAAAGATATTTTTTGTTTATTTGACTGGGTAAATTTTGTTTGCCGATAGAAGCCACTCATTGTGTGTGTACACACTAAAGTAGCTCCTGTCAGCAGTGGGCAAAGATTGCTGTTGAAAAGTGTAGTTCCAGGAAAGGACATTATGTTTGATCAAGAGAAGATTTTGGTTAGAGGAGTGTGAAAAGCTGCTAAATGTTCAATGCACACTTGGAGTGTAGTGTAGATGTGAGGAAGGAGAATATATTAATTCAGTTTCTTGAAGTCTTGACTAGATATGGACTTGCTAGTTGTTTTCTGCAAGTGTCTGTTCAGTCTGTCAGTGTCAGCCCTTCGTGGGTCTTTGAAAGGGCCACATTTTGCTTTTTGCTTTGCAATCACCAAAGATGATGAAATTTTTGTGTTGGGTTTTATGGCAGTGTAGGTAATTTTGATATCTTAAAGCTTGCAAACTGAAAATTCCTAGTTGGTCTTCTGGCCTTCATCCCTTTACATTTTACTTTTGTGGCCCATCCTCCCACCTCCCATGGTTCTTGTCTGAGATATTGTGCATATTGCATGTTGTTCATTGGAATATAAAGATCCATTGTATGTAGGGCTTGTGGGTAAAGCTGGGTTAGTACCGTGCCTGAAAAGATGAGTCTTCCCTGAGAACACTTTGTGATGGAGTTTGTGGGTGATTTCCAAGTGCTATTTGCCCCTTTTTTTTCCTTCGGTAGTGTAATGGTTTTTTGGGGTGTGTGCACCTGGATAGTTTGGCTCTCTGGAAATACAGGTGGCACCTGAAATATACTGTCCTAGTCAAGCATAGCTACTGTTCCAGCTTTTGTTTAAGGGAAAACCTTTGTTTTCATGGATGAATGAAGTATGATTGAGGAAGGAACCTTCCAAGGAATCTTTGTTGGCAGGAAGGAGTCGTCTATTTAATTCATTAAACAAGTCTAAGGCCAGGCATTTACAAGTCACATGTCAATGACTGGTGGAGATGCAGAGAATCTTGCCTAGCTTTGCCTGTCTGTTCCCACTCAAGGGCTTTACATGGCCACAGGGACCACTTTTGCATGCTGCTTTTTTAGAGGGCTGAGATACACTGGCAGCCCTGTCCCGTCTTCAGGTCATACAGTTGTTGCCTGGGTGGTGTAGGGCAGGCGTGATGCAACCCTGAAGACTGACATGTCTTCCCTCTGCTAAGAGACAGTTTTCATGTCTCTTACCTGAGAGTCATTTTAGCTTTTAGTGGTGTTTTTTGGAAGGTGCTAATGTGTTTTTCTGGTATTTTCCATGTTAATTCCAGACGACAGAAGAGATGGGAAACAATCCAACTGCTGCTTCATCGAGGTGCAGATCCCAATGCATCCTGGGTCCCACTACACATTTTGTTTTTTGCTGTTAAAGCTGCAGATGCAGAAGCAGTGAAACTCCTATTAGAAAGAGGAGCCAGGACTGATGTGCGGCTTCCATCCAAGGTTTTATAATTACTGTTTTATAATTTATAATGTGAGATTGTAGATGTTTATTGAAGCTTCAGTGCCCTGCTGTAAAATATCCTGCATATCAGAATCACATTTAGAGTGGCCAGAAAGCTATTTAAAGCAATTATCCCATTCAAAGATTTCTTTTTTTTTTTTAATGGAAAGAACTCAAAGCTCCGAGTATTTATTTTTCCTCATATTTCCTGGTTTCCAAGTTTGTGAGTGGCTGGGGAATACTTGTGAAGCTGCTCCTCAAGTGAGGAATGGCTGTTGTGATATTTAGTAAGTTTAATGTCTGTGAGCTTTAGTGTTTTATAGTCCTATAGCTCTAGGGTCTAGGTTTATGTGGCTGTTTGAGAGACAGCATATGGGAACAGTGAGCTTGGCTTATTCTTTGAAAAAATATTAAGGGCTGTTGAAATGCTGATTATGATAAACAGGAGTCTTAATGCTATGTTTGTTTTTTTTCAGCTAGGGGGGTTAACTCCTCTGCACGTAGCAGCCTCAATTCCTGGAGAGGAAGGGGTACAGATAACAGAATACCTCCTGCATTCTGCCCCAGATCTTAATGCAAGGGCAGAAGATGGAAATGAGATATACAGTCCAGACAAGGTATGATGATTTTTTAGCTCAACTTCTTCTAGCAGTTAAAATTCAGACTGCACAGCACCTAAGCAACGACTTGAGTCCTGCCTGCTCAATTTCTTTCCATTTCCCTGAATGAACCTAAAAAAAATAAGGTCTATAGTATTGGGTTGCAGTAAACATATCCTTCTGATTTTGGTGCCCCAGAAAATTTTGCTATCATGCCTTATATAAGGCAGAGTTTAGAAATCTCTTTTATGTAGTTCAATACAAATGCCTGAAGATATGACTACAGAAACAGGCATGTCTGTGATGGGGCTTGCTTGTTTCCTCTCCATGGAACTGGCTTGATATTCCTTTTCTTTCCTTATTTCTCTTTTCCTTGAACTCAGTCTGTCTCTGCTACATTCCTGCAGCGTTCTCTGTGCTTCCAGGTTGCAGAAGGCCAGCTTAGCAGTATATTTCTGTGGTAGTATAGCACTTTTTAGTTAGAATTGCCATTTTTAATGATAATTCTGTACTGCTGATGGAGTGATACCAGCAATACGTGCTTTTTCTGGCATTTGTTACCTGAGCAGTTACTTTAAGTTGTAGAAACAAATCATGTAGTCACAGAACAGCTGAAAGATTTGAGGTGACCTCTGAAGATTGTGTAGAATACCCCTGCTCAAAGCAGGATCAGTTATAACAGGTTGCTCAGGATCTAGTCCAATTGGTTTTTGAGTATCTTGAAGGATGTAGACTCCACAACTTCTCTGGGTAACCTGTTCCAGTGGTAACAATTTTCCTAATGCAGCCCAGGATGCTGTTGACCTTCTTTGCTGGAGGTGTGCACTGCAGGCTCATGTTCAACATGTCTGCCAACACTTCCAGGTCCTGTTCTAAAAGGTTTTTTGCTATCTGGTCAGCCCCTGGTATGTATTGGTGCCTGAAGTTATTCCTCCTCAGGTGCAGGGGAGGAACACAACAATTTCCTTCTACTGAATTTAATAAGATTCCTATCTACCATTTCTCTAGCCTGTCCAGGTCCCTCCAAAAATCAGCACAACTGTGTGGTGCATTAAACTACTCTTCTCAGTTTTGTATCATCTGTGTACTTGCTGATGGTGCACTCTGTCCCAGCATTGATGTACTTACTGATGATAGATAGAGTTGGCCCTAGTATCTGCCCTTGGGCTATAGTGCAGCTGGACTTAGTGCTGCTGATTGCAACCCAGGATCCACCTCACTGTCCAGTTGTCTAGGCCGTATGTCTTCATCCTGTCTTTGAGGATGTTATGGGAGACAGCGCTGAAAGCCTTGCTAAAGTCAAAGTAAACAACATTTACTGCCTTCCCGGTCTTTCACCCAGCTGGTTATCTCAATGTAGAAGGCCATTATGCTTGTCAGGCATCCTTTCTCCTTTGCAAGTGCATGCTGACAGCTTCTGGTCACCTGCTTATCTGTAGTGTGTCTGGAGATGACTTCTGAGAAGATTTTTCCATCATAGGCTGACCAACTGCGTTGTAGTTCCCTGGTTCCTCCTTCCATTTTGCCAGAAATGCAAAGAAATTCTTCACAAAACTCTCCTGGTCACCCTGACCATTCAGAGGTAACCAAAGTGGCCTTGTAATGACATTGGCCAGCTCCCTGGCATACTGTCAGGTCCCAATCACTTAAAAAAGGAGTTGGCTTATGTAACTAAACTGATAAAATTTATCTTGTCATGACAAGGACTAAGGTGAATGTCTGCAGAACAGGGAGATTTAGATAGCTTTGTCAGTTTGTATTTTAGTACTTTGTCCCTAGTAGTAAACAGGAGAACGTAATACTTATTTATCAGCAATACTTAGCTGCAGAATGCCCAGACACAATGTAGGCAAGATTTACTTTCTCAAATATCACTTTTGTTTTTCATATTGATCTGGTGATCTTAAAAGAGTGACATGTGAATGAGCTTGGCACAAGGAAGGCCCTCTGTGCCTGAAAGCTTGCTCCTTCCCTCCCACTCCCTGCACTGTATTGTTTGTCCCAGTAAAAGTTATTAACATATTTCTATGAAATTTGCCTTCCCTAAATTTCTCCAGTGGTTTTATTATACTTCTTTACATGCAGTGCAAAAGCAATCTAGCAGATGAGGCCTGAATGTAAAAGAAGTAGAAAAAGAGAGGCTGTTGTTTTTGTGGGGCTGAACAAGTCTTGTCCACGATTGAGACGCAGTCCAATGGGTGACCAGGCAGGTCTGTTTGTTGTTAACTTGTATTTAAGCTATGCTGTTAATGTGCATACCCTTTCACTTCCTCAGAGTCAATCCAGAGAAGCCAAATGGACAGGTGCTGTCACTTTGCAACTGAAAAATGAAGCAGGACCACCACAAGAGTATTTTTCCTCCTACAGTGGTCCTGCCCCTGAAGAAGGCGGAAGGAGTGCATTGCATATTGCATGCGAAAGAGAGGACAACAGTGAGGTAAGATCATGGTGTCTGAGGCTCTCCTCACAGGGAAGCAGTTCTAAGCTAATCTCAAATAATATAATTCGGCAGTGAAGACATTTCCTCCCTCTGTAGGAAGCTGATTGAATAATAGGAATAAACTACTTTTCTACTACGTTACTAGTGTCGTACTGATTAATAATCTATTAGTACTTGAGGAAAAAAGAACATTTGTAAAATCTTTGGAGTTCTGTTTGACAAGAGAAAGTGGTTTAGTTGAGTTTCCATTGGTTAGTTGGCCATTAACTTAATCATTCACAGGGCCAAATTGAAATTGCAATTTTAGTTTTGGCATGCACTAAGTTCTGTGGATTTGATTTTCTACTATATTTACATTCCTCTAGTGGATTTGGAATCCATACAGTTGGAGAAAGATATTTGAGAGAGGAGACCTACTTCTTCAGAAGGAAACCTACATGTCCCTTCTGGTGGCAGGCTTAATGAGAATAATCTGGTTGTGAAGAGATTTCATGTATAACAGCACTATAGTTGGGGTTCTCAGTCATAAGAAAATTGATGCATGTTTGCCTGTAACGTCATAGTTTAGGTGAAAGGTTTGAATGTGTTTTATGATGCTCATTTAATGATTATATTAGTACTAATTAATATTAAAAGTTAAATTTATTATGCTCTAATTGTACCTTTTTCCCCTGCACTTGCCTACAAAGCATGCCAGAGATGTTATCCGCCTCCTTTTAACACATCAGGCAAATCCAAACACATTATGGAGCGGCCATTCACCGCTTTCCTTAGCCATTGCCAGTGGGAATGACTTGGTGAGCATCTTTAAATTCTGTCATTTTTGGGGGTGTACTTCTCCATTCACGTCTGTCTTCTCTGATGACAGCTAATGAGTGGTGCTTGAATGATAAAGTTGGGGTTTTTTCTTTCAAACCTGTGGATGTTTCATGAGCCAAACTAGAGGAGTCCTAAAGGATTACATCATGAGGTAGCCAGAATTATACGGGTAGGTCTCAGAAGGTACTAGCGTTTGGAGAACTGCATTCATTTTATGAATCACAATAACATTCAGTTCTCTTAAAGGCTGCCTCCTTGCCCAGAGTAACCCAAGCACCAAAACACCTGCTTCTGCGTATAACCCAAAAGTGTAGCCACTGCTGGTGAGAAGTGCGCTGGTCCACAGAAGTTGCCATAATGCAAAAGAAGATATGCAGCCAAAGAAGGGGTTGAAGCAGATGTCTGCAGTGCTCTACCTCTCTTTGAATAGAGCTTGCTGTGTCCAGGCTCCTGGCTCATCTCTGTGGAAAGCAAGGCAGGAGAATGATGGGGTGAGCACGGCACCCTGGCTGCTCGTGGAGCTCAGCTGTTGTGCAGCCGCTGCACAAGGCTGTGGCAAGAACACTTGTAGGGGGGCAAGTGTGACCGACGGTAGCCTGGTGGTTCAGATAAGTTAAAAGAGGCAGGGTTGAAGTATGATTTCTTCTCCAATACAAAAGTACACATATAAGCCAGAGGAGCATTCTCTTGGAAACACAGCTGTAAGCAAAGCTAGGGGGAAACCCTTTCCAGTATTTTTGATGAAATCATCATTCTACCTTTTGTTCTGTCACTACAAAAGTTATATTTTATGTAGGATAAATGGTAGGGCATAATAGAAAATATCTGTTGCATGTTGTTCTTCTTTAACTATGTTCCTTTCACTGGAAGGGTATCAAATACCTATAAAAATAAAAGTGCATGCAATATAATATTGGCTAGAGTGTAGACTATGGAAGAGGTGATAATAGAAGTGGCTACAACTGCACACAACACAAAATAGATTCTGTATGAAGTGTTTGAACCTGAACCTTTTTCTTTACATGGTCTTTATCATTTTAAGACATTTTTGGTATCTTTCTGGCAAAAAATGTTTTCTTGCAACACAAAAATATAAACTTAATGATTTTGAATGAAACAGGAAGTCCCATATCCAACAACTTCTACTGCTTCTCCCACCTTCTCAGAGGCTAACAGGTGATGACGTGATGATCTAATAGGCTGTAAGTGATCAACCTATCTAATCCTTATCTTTGTGGTAAAGCATNACATTTGCAGGCAGTGGTTGAACTTCTCAAACATGGGGCTGACCCAAATCTGCCATTAGGTGAAGCAGTAAGAAGTGCCCTCTGTGCAGCAGTCAGTACAGCATACGAACAGCAGAGAACGAAAGCACAAAGGATTGCTTTGGTAGGATAACATTGGTGTGTTTACTGTTTTTTTTTTGTTTTTTTTTTTAAACTTCAGAAAAGCTGATTTGTCAGGTACATTGAGTCCCCTCTTTCTTTAATAAGTAAGATGATTTTTTTTTCCCCAGANCCATCCAGCCAGTTTTTAATCCAGTGGAGGGTACACTTGTCTACACCGTGATTTTCCAGTTTCTCCAGGAGAATGCTGTGGGGGACGGTGTCGAAGGCCTTACCAAAGTCCAGGTAGACAACATCCACAGCCTTCCCCTCATCGAGAAAGCGGGTCACATGGTCATAGAAAGAGATCAAGTTGGTCAGGCAGGACCTCCCTTTCATAAACCCATGCTGGCTGGCCCTGATCCCTCGGCTGCCCTGCACTTGCCTTGAGAGCTCACTCAGGATGATCTTCTCCATGATCTTTCCCGGTACCGAGGTCAGGCTGACAGGCCTATAGTTTCCGGGAACAGGAGTTTTGTATGGAAATTAATTTTCATGTTTGAGAAATGAGGATGATAACCTCCGTGTGCAGAAGAGGAAAACCAGTTAAATGGGATGGTTGTAGTGCCCACAACCCTGTCAAACCTGACTGTTTCCTTGTTTATAAAACAGCCAGCATCTATGTGAAGAGAGATGCACTGTGTTTGGTTGTTACTATAAAGTGGTCAATACCACCCATGTTGAGTGCAATTTCTCATCTGTGATGAGGTCAATTGCAGGGTTTGACCTTGTGAAAACTGAGTCTTTGTCCTCATCCCACGGAGCACAAGGCTGATCTCAATCAGTTTAGGGTTGAAGAGGACTGCAGCTGAGGGGTCGGGGAGCAGAGACAATTTCCCCACCTGGGTTCTGTTCTGCCCCCTCCCTCACTAGTGGTTCCTGCTTCATTTGTTGCTGCAAGATTGTGAGATATTCAGAAACAAATAGCAACTGCCTGCAAGAAGGTTTTACTTAGAAAACACATTTAGATTTGACAATTCAAAAACTCACGAGGGGCAGGACAAACACGTGATTCTGGGCACAGATGCTCTGTGCCCAGTCCTGTCTCCTTAGCTGTGGAATGAATGCAATTTCTTGGGAAGGTTTTCTTTTCGCTTGGGTGTGTAATGATTTGCTTCCTTCAGGTCGATAAGCTGCTTGAAGCTGGTGCAGATATCCTTGCACCAGTTACTCTTCGAGAAGGACAAAGAAAAGCTGTGGGAACAGCTGTTGACTATGCTTATTATAAATATTATCAGGTATGACTTCATTTCCTATATCTGAAAATGCTGTGTATTTACATCCATTCAAATGCATAGCCTGTTTTGTCCTTATGAATTGTCTATAGCCTTCTTCAAAAACTTTAATGGAAATTTGCTTTTACTCAATTGAGCACCGAATGAAGCATGAGTCTGAACACCTCTAACAGTTTAGCCTGTGAAGGTAAACCTTGCTGTCACATATTATAGTAAGATTCCATGCATAATCAGATTGGAAAGAGTTAAACGGAATCTTAAACCCAGATATTAAACCAAAAAGTAATATGTGTTTCCATGAGGCTACAGTCAAATGAGAAGTTACTACTATAACACATAACCCATAATTCTGGATGTGTTGTAAGCTATGATAGGACCTTACTGATCAAACTTTCACAGAATCACAGAATATCAGGGATTGGAAGGGACCTTGAAAGATCATCCAGTCCAATCCCCCTGCCAGAGCAGGAACACCCAGAGCAGGTCACACAGGAACGTGTCCAGACGAGTTTTGAATGTCTCCAGAGAAGGAGACTCCACAACCTCTCTGGGCAGCCCCTTCCAGTGTTCCGTCACCTTCACTGTGAAAAAGTTTTTCCTCATATTTAAGTGGAACCTCCTGTGTTCCAACCTGTACCCATTGCTCCTTGTCCTATCACTCCCTGTCACTGAGAAGAGCCTGGCTCCATCCTCCTGACACTCACCCTTTATGTATTTATAAACATTCATGAGGTCACCCCTCAGTCTCCTCCAAGCTAAAGAGACCCAGCTCCCTCAGCCTTTCCTCATATGGGAGATGCTCCACTCCCTTCAGCATCTTTGTGGCT
>VXBJ01001465.1:6524-17208 GCA_013400055.1 Nycticryphes semicollaris | reverse complement strand
ACCAGGGCACCCGCCTCATTCAACTGTGGGCCTACATTGCCTCTAGCATTAGCTTTATCTGCAATGTATTTGAAGAAGCCCTTTCTGCTCTCCTTGACCCCTCTTGCAAGGTTTAATTCTAAGGAGGCCTTAGCTTTCCTTGTTGCCTCCCAACAACCTCTGGCAAGAGTCTTATATTCCTCCCAGGAATGGATTTCTTAAATAAAATATATGTTTAAATAACATTGAAAATTAAATTAAAGTATGTATTATATGTAAATAACTAAAATATATATTTATTAACTACATAAATGGACTTACTGGAGTCATCCCTAATCATGTATTAATCCCTTATAAAAAGAATCTTACTGTGAGGTAAATTTCTACCAGATACTTTTTTTTTGTGGAAATATTTGTTTAAAAAGGCTTTTAAAAGTTTTGTGACAGTCCCTATTAGAATTAATACAAGATTTAATATAAGAGCTAGTATAAGATTTGTTTTTTAATAGCTTTCTTATTAACGAGAAAGCTGAAGTGGTAAGTAGATTTCTTGCCTCTGGAAAATAAACAGTAGTTTTTCTGAAAAGAACAAAGGTAATGGTTCACCTTGTTCATGGAGCAGACTGCTTAGAGCTAACAAGGGTTTTTGCATCCAACACCAATGTTCTGTGTTCAATGTTCTATGTTCAATGTTCTATGTAGACATTAATTTGTGATTTCCCTGCTTGCAATCGCATCTAGTCCTTAAATGGGAAAATAAATTAAGCAATTTATAGCTGTAATGACAGGTCCAATTTGATTACCATGCTCCAGGGACCTTACTTTCCTACCTTGCTTTGTACTTCTGTCTATACTTTCCTTGCTGGCACTTGCTACAGGGAAGCAGTACAGTGAACAAGCAGTGCCCTCTAGCTGACCTCTAGCTTTCTTTTAATTTCTGAGAAACTTGTTGATGCTTCCAGGAGTGCTGGGAGAGGAGCTTTGCAAGATGAGGGCAGCTTCCAAGTGCAGCGTTCTGCCCTGGGGTCGGGGCAGCCTCCAGTATCAGCACAGGGTAGGGATGAAGGGACGGAGAGCAGCGCTGCCAAGAAGGGCTTGGGGGTGTTGGTGGATGAGAGGTTCAACACTCCCTGGAACTGTGTGCCAGCAGCCCAGAAACCCCCCCCACACCCTGGACTACATCCTCAGCAGCGTGGCCAGCAGGGTGAGGGGGGGGATTCTGCCCCTCTGCTCTGGGGAGAACCCCGCCTAGTGCTGCTTCCATCTGTGGGGCCACCAACATCAGAAGGACATGGAGCTGTTGGAGTGGGGCCAGAGGAGGCCACAGAGCTGCTGGGAGGGCTGGAGCCTCTCTGCCATGAGGACAGGCTGGGAGAGTTGTGGGGGGTTCAGCCTGGAGAAGAGAAGGCTCCAGGGAGACCTTATTGCAGCCTTTCGGTACTTAAAGGGGGCTACAGGAAAGGTGGAGAGGGACTTTATAGCAGGGTCTGTTGCAGTAGGACAAGGACCAATGTTTTAAACTAAAAGAGGGATTATTTAGACTATGTATAAGGAAGAAATGTTTTACACTGAGGGTAGTGAGATACTGGCCCAGGTTGCCCAGTGAGCTGGCAAATGCCCCATCCTTGGAAGCATTCACAGTCAGGTTAGATGGGGCTCTGTGCAACCTGATGTAGTTGAAGATGACCCTGCCGTGGGAGGAGGCTGGACTAGATGGCCTTTAGAGGTCACTTCCAGCCCAAATTCTTCTGTCATTCTATGATTCCCCTTTGAAGAAACAGTTGAAAATTGTTTCAGTTAAGTTGTTGAGCACACACCAAACTGATAATTGGAACAACTAGACTGTCTAAGCTGGAGATGTCCTGTGTCTTCTGTCACTGACTGACCCCCAACCCAGGATCCAGCAAGGACAATGTTGTGCTTTTGCAATGGATTGGCTTTAACTCTGAAACACTTGTGTGTTAGTGTTTGCATACATTAGCGAATTAACTCATGGTATGTTGCAGGACATGAGAATTGCTCACACACCATACCACATACTGTCAGCGTCTGAGCAGGAACTTTTTCAAACACGCCAATCCCTGTTGGAACACATTACAGCAAAACTCCGTGAATGTGTCATCCTAAAAGAGAAAGAATGGAATCAAGAAGAGCTGAGAAGATCCAAGAAATGTTAGTTCAAGCCTAAGAGTCCTTCAAGATTAAGGGTAGCATCACCTAGCACAAAGGGGAATTTTTTGTTGTACTTCCAGTGTTACCATCTGAACTCCTAATAAAAGCTGCTCCTTTGGTATATTTGGTAATGACACGTAAGGGATCTACAAACATTAAAGAGAATGGACAGGGTGTTGTGAAGAAAATCTGGATATGAATTTACAGCCTGTCGGCTGCTTCCTGGTAGATGCTTGTACAAGATCTGTTACCACGTGTTAAAGAATGATTGAGGGAGCTTTCTCCTCTTTCATAGGAGAACCTTGGAATTGCTTTGAATTTAGTGCAGGGAAGAGGATGCATGCAGTGGTGGACTATGGACATCTAGCATATTTTCATTGCTTATTGCAGCTTATTCTCAGATCTTTTCCTAAGACTCCCATTGCACCAATGCTTTTCTGCTATTAGAGTGTCAACAGTGAACAAATAAAGACGATTTGAGTTGTATCTGCAGTAGTGCTCAAATGTGTGGTGAAGTCAGGCTTAGAACGTAGGTCTCCAAATACTGGTCTGTGGGGCAGAAGATGCACCGCACTTGGGAAGTGAGTGCTGAACATCAGGCTGCCTTTGCAGTTCAGCATAACCTGTGACTCTGTGGCTTGTCACAAGCGGAAAGTAAATCATGGGTGTGGTTTCTTCCGTCTTGGCTGTGGCGTAGCAATTTGGCTCCTTTTTAATTTGCTTTTGAAGCTTGTTGATGGAAGATACATTTTTATGATGTATCTTCAAATTTTATATAGACAGGGCCAAGCAAACTTTTAATGAAGGTGGATTTTGTGATTAGTATTCTCATTCTCAAGTCAGAATACTGATTTT
Source organism: Nycticryphes semicollaris (assembly GCA_013400055.1). Lineage (NCBI taxonomy): Eukaryota > Metazoa > Chordata > Aves > Charadriiformes > Rostratulidae > Nycticryphes > Nycticryphes semicollaris. The sequence continues at coordinate 14,202 of VXBJ01001465.1, read as the reverse complement.
TTTTCCCCTATTGGCCCCTTTTGTTCATGTAGTCAATTCTGCTGTTCATACACGTGTTTCAAAGAAGAAAGGAGGGACCCATCTCGTGGAAGAAGTGAGGTAGGGCAGAGATACTGCACTCAAGTATCAACTATTTTTGTGAAAAATACTGAGCCCTGTTTTTTTTTTTTTTTTTTCATCACTAAAACTGTTGTCACCCTGCCATTTTTCTCCTTTCTCATTTTCTTCTCTATCCAGAATTATCAGCTGTAGTTAGCTTCTTTCTCTGCTCTGGTCACATCACCCCTTTTCAGCTTCAGACTTTTCCACAAGAGTTTGTATAAGGTTCAGTTTTCTTGCAGGAAGCAGTGTGTCCTTGCATTTTAAACCAATTAATGACATCAGCACCTTAGGGTACCATGCAAATGCTAAGAAATAGGCTCACACACATTTTGTAGTTTACATCTCTCCAGAAACTGCTGGAACAACTTGTCCAATTTGAATTATATTCTTGGAACTATTAGCAAAAGTTTGGAAAATAATGGAAATACTTGCCTCAAGGATACTGAATTCTGTCATCAGTTTCTCATGCTGCAAGGAATTCACAGGTTGCGGAGCTTTTTGAATCAAAAGGAAGTAACAAAGGTGTCAGGAACTGGGGCACTTTTGAAGACAGAAATTGTGAGGTAGCATTTTTGTTGAACCAAAACGGATCATTAATAACGTAAGATACAGAAATAACCAGAAGAACATAAAGTGGACTAAAATAAAATCCAGGAGGTTAAAGTAGCACACAAAGATTTTACAAATAGATCTTAGTGATGACTTGCAGAGACAGATGAATCCTCAGGGAAACTTGCTTGCTATTAGGAGGGAATTCTTAAATACTTTAAAAAGGGTGTAAATACAGCCCACCTTGCTGTTAGACCTAACATTCTGCTCCCCATTCCCACTGAAAGCTTTGGCCCAAGTGCTCTTTTATTTTATGTTCCCACTTTGGAATAACTGTTGTGGTGCGTGGCCTGTGAATGTCCCTCTGCCTCTGCAGTATTCCAGTGGATACTGTGAGGGTCTTTTAAAGTTTCCAAGCTTGGCTTTGTTCTCTCTAGCCATATGGAATCTGATCTGCTTGCCAGTTTGACAAAGAACATCTCCAGACCCAATGTGGTGAGAACACCGACGCACACAGCACAAGGCAGGATGCGGAGGTGGCTTTGGTAAAGACTTGGGCGTTTCTCACCAGGACACTTGGCTTTTCTGAGGGCGGTTTCTGGGGCTGGCATGCAGCCAGCACGCAGTCTGTTCCCCACAGACTCCTGTGACAAGCCACAGGGTCACCTGTTCCTTTATTCTTGAACATTATTGTTGAAGATTATTTCTATATTGCAGCCATTTTGATTTAGTTTAACCATGGTCAGCAAGTATGTTGTCAGTTTAAGGAAAACCCTAAAAAAACCAGTAACTTGCTTTCATTTTACATCTACTTTTGTTCTAGACTCCCATTCTTTAAATACTGCTATCAGTGTGGACGGTCAGTTAATGTTCAGCTGTCCCCTTGCACCCGTTGCTATCAAGTCTTCACGTGCAGCGCAGCTTGCAGAAGGAAATCCTGGAACGAGCGGCACAGGCAGGAGTGCTCGGGGTTGCAGCGTAAGTCTGACTGTCATCACTGGATGAGTGCAGTGGTTTGTGCATGGTTACTGGCAACGGACCAGTAAATCGTGTTTAATGAAGGAATTTAAATAAAAAGGTTCCGTTCATTCACTTGAACAGCCGTGGTTTTTGGAAACCCACCAGCTTTAAGAGAGCTGCTACTGTGCCATTACTGGCAGTTTCAAAAGAGAAGAATCTTTCAGGTGAGCGCAGACAAAGGGAATATTTTTGCAAAGACTGAGGTTAGTTACTGTGGACATTAGTAGACGGCTTTACTGTGGGCTGAAGGAGCACAATAGATCTAATAAGCTCAGCAGAGTTTTCCATATGAACTGTGCCTTTTAATCACCTCTATCTGTATATTAGAAATCAATGAAATTTTTTACTCTTATGCATGGAATTGTTGATATCACACTACTGTGGTTCTTGGAAGCCACACTTAACGCTGATAAAAACAAGGCCACATTACATACACCACGTGCTATAGAGCAATAGAAGACTGCTGTGGTAGAAAGTATTTTAATTACATCAGATGCTCACTTAGATTGCATGGGATACCTGTCAAATGTAAAGATGGATACAGAGCTATCACAGAAGTTCTGTGAATGATCTGTCTTTTAGTGACTGCCTGAGATAGGACTTTTAAATCTTAATATAAGTAAAACCTCATGTGTTGGGTATAATGGGCTCTGTCCCACTGGAGGAAAGTTACATTAAACATACAGGCTTACCCATGTGGGCTCTGAGCAGAATCAATAGAATAGAATAGGACAACAAACTACAGGTGGCAGACACATGGTGGATAATATGGCAGCTGTTACACTGGCGGACTTAAACACAAAGATAATTATATTAATTTTACTACCTTGTCTTTAAAAATGTAATGTACTACAGGTAGAGCTGTGTGATGCTAGGATATTAACTAGTAATTACGTAAGTTACTGCTGCTTCTTGTGCCGTACATTTCCTGTGTGGGAAATGCCAAATTTCATTCAATTCAGATTTGGTGAATTCAGAGCAATTCTGAATGTCTTCCTGTAGACAGACTTTCTCAGCAATAAACAAACTTTCTAAGCACTGTTTTCCTTTCTTGTTAATTTTGATGTAGAAAGGGGCTTCTTTGTTTTGTTTCTTTTTTTCTCTTCCATGGTTGTCCTTAATTTAAAATGACCTGAAATCCTCTAACTCAGACCAGTTTGAGCAATTCATTCTGTTGCTCTGGGAGCCCCGTTTCCTGGTTCCTGTGCTTTTCACTGTAGGATTTATTTTGTACCTTCTGAGAAAAACTCTCAAATGTTTAACTGAGTCCTGAAGTAAGTGTCAGTATTAACTGAGCAATTAATACATTGTCAGATACGTTTACTGGTAGAAACAAGTATTGTTTTCCCTTCCACATGTGGTCATTGTTTTCTGGGTGAAGTTTAGAGGTGAGTAGGTAGCCACAGCTCCCTGAGAGGTCTGTTAACATCACTTCTCATAAGTTGTGCCAAAATAGGAGCTTCCTCAAGTCTTGTATCTGCTTCCACTTTATTGTTCTAGAGAAACTGAAGGTCACCCAAACAAATACGGGTTGAGTTTTTTTCTTTTTCTTTTTTTTTTTTTTCAGAGAAGAGCACAGGTCAAGCAGCTCAGCGTGCAAGCAGTGCAGGATGCAAAAAGAACATCCCTGGCAAAAGGGGTGGAAATGGAAGATAAGAAAAAGATGAAAGGAGAGGTGGAGGAAAGTAAAGTTGGGATTGGTGTAAGACAGCATCACAAGAAGAATGACTGACTTCTTTCAAGTCATTCCTGCTACTGTGTGGGCAAGTTTTAATACCACTGTACTTTCTGCCTTGTGCTCCCTTCTACTAAGGTTGAAAGTGATCTAGACATGTTTTAAGAAATTAAAGACAAAACATCTTTCTAAGATACTGCCTAGGAGTTCAAGAATGACAAGACCACCAAAACCCAGTGTGTGTGTCTATACAAGTTACGTATTTAAATAAATGTTTGCAATTTGAATCATCATCTTCAGATTAGTTTTAATGGTCTAANCTGCTCGTGCGCAAGAGGAAGGGGAACCACGTCCAAACGCCACCGCATCCCACCCCGGCCCCTCTGTGCTGCTCCCGCATCGGGCTGCCGCATTGCGCATGCGCAAGCGCTCCGCGACACTCCTCCCCCCCCCCGGGAAGCCGGCGGCCGCATGCGCGAACCCTTCCCGCCGCGCCGCTNTCTAATTGTATGTGTGTGTGTATATATGTACGAAACCAACATTGCCCATTATTAAACTTGATTACAAATACTCCCTCCTAAGGGGAACAGAGGGCCCATTTGGCAACTGGACTTGCTCTCTAGGGAGGTTTGTTGCTTCATGCCGGCCTTAGATCTGGGATCCTGGGGAGAGGGTGCTCAGGACTGTTCAGCCCTTAGACTCTTTGATGTTAGCCCACAGGGGCACTGGCAATCCTGCCAGAACAGTCTCTGAGCATATCAAGAGTGACTGACTATATGGCTGTAAGGGTCAGGGGACACAGATGATTTTCTCATTGATGCTCCTGCTGAGGGAGGAGGAGATGAACCTTGAGGTTCAGCACCTTGCTGTGCAGCTGTGTCACTGACAGTGGTTTGACTGCTGTCCCGGTTTGAGGTAAAACAGAAACAACTTTCTGCTTAGTAATTTTATTTCTTAGCCAGGCCTGGTGGCCTCAGAGAGTATGATTGATAGAAGGACCTCGCTTGTGGACATGGGGACCTCATTTGTGGCCACACAGACACGGCTGGTAGCATCAGAGACCTCACTGGTGGCCAAGGGAATTCAACCATGGCCAAAGGGACCTCGTTGGTTTCCACGGGGATCTCGATGGTGGCCACCAGCACCCCCACTCGGCGATGGTGACCTCTCTTATGGCCCCTGGGACTTAATCAGTTACAGGGACCTCTCTGGTTACCATGGGGGAATTACTGGTTCCACAGGGATCTGCAGGTTGCCATGGGGACCTCACTGGCTTCCACAGGGACCTTGCTGGTGACTATGGAAAATCAGGACCTCCTTGACCCACTNCCGCCAGGAGGGGGCGGGCCGCCATTTTGAGTGGAAGCCGCATATTTGTAAGGCAGAATGCCATCTTGTGGGGGCTAGTGGCCAGGCGGAGGGGCGAGTGGCTAAGCTGGGGGCATTGCTGGCTACCTTGGGCTCCCATGCTGTTGACCAGCTGCAGCGTGGGAGGAGCTGAGGTGGCCCATAAGGAGCTACCACCTTCTCCTCCCAGCCTTTGAGGGGGAAAAAGGTGTTTCACCTTACTGGAGTGGCCACTTGAGGCAGGGAATGGCCACTAACAGCCCCTTTCCACCCTCTGTTGCCATTTTACCCCCTCAAACCTCAGCAGTTTGGATTCCCTTCCCTGTAAGAGGTTTCCGTGCCCTTACCAACCCCCCGCCCCTGGCCACCGTGGCTACCATTTTTGGGGGTTGCGCAAGGGGAAGAGGTAGGAAGAGGGTTTGAAGGTGTTTATTGAGCGAGGATGCGCCAAGGGGGGAGCTATGAAGCCAAGGGGATGCAGTGTCCTGTGCCCCCCAGCCATCATCATAGAGGTTGGGGGTCACCTTCAGAGGGGTCAATGGAGGCCAATGTCAGCCATGGGGAAGGTCCTGGGCTCGTCCCAGTTGTGGAGGCCCCTCCAACGGACATGGTCTGGCCAAAGATGGGGGGGGGGAAAGCGTCATGGGAAGTGTCCCTTGTCCCCTCCACCTCCTTCCTAGGACCCCCCTAGAACCCTCTCACCCATCGCTGGTGGCCCCTTGATGGGGGGTAGGTGGGCCACGGTTGAAGAACCTCCTTGGCCACAACCACCATCATCTGGGGGAGGTCCGGGGAGGTTAGGGGAAAAATGCTGGGGATTGGTTAAAATATGGGGTAGCCAATCTGAAGGTGAGGAGGAGGGTCACGGTCCTGTTGTCATCAAGATGATGTCAACCTGATGTCACCTCCTCAGTGTCACCACATCCCTTCCACTCCCCCTTTTCTATTGTTTTATATGGTTTTATGTGGGTTTATATGGTTTTATGTGACCCTGTTGCCCATTCTCAGCCCCTTCCCCGCTCACCTCTCCACCTTCGGCAAAGCCAAACAGTCAATAGGAGCCCCAGGACCAACGCAACAGCACTGCTAGCAACACAACCAGCCACCAATGGGATGAACTGGGAGGGAACTGGTGAGGGGAGAGCGAGAGACCACCAGAGGTGAACCCCACCCCACCAAGATCTACCCCTCTCCCTCCCATTTCCCCCCAGTATGGGTCACCAGAAGGTCACTTTGACCAACATAGTCCCTCCCACCCCAAGAGCAGTGAGAAGGTCCCCAGGGTCTTGAAGACCTTGATGGGGTGGGTGGTAGGACCTCACCTTGGGTGGTGACCGCCATGGCTTAACTGAAGGGGGTGAGATCCCCCCCACCCATCTCCGAAAGAGCATATTTCCCCTGAGTTTGGGCCACCAGAAGGTCCCTGTGTCAAACAATGTCCAACGCAACCCACCCCAAGAACAATGGGAAGGTCCCCAAGGTCTTGAGACCTCACGTGGGTCAGTGGTAAGACCTCACTTTAGGTGGTGACCACCATGACTTGGGTCAAGGGGGTGAGACCTCCCCACCCACCTCCAAAAGAGCCCATTTCCCCCCAGTTTGGACCACCTGAAGGTCCCCAAGGGCTTGAGGACTCCAGTTCGGTGGTTGGACCTCACCTTGGGTGGTGACCATCACAGGTTGGCTGAAGGGGGAGGAGATCCACCAATCATTGACCTTCTCATGGTAGCGGCAAGAGAAGAGGCCAGTAGCCGGGGTGGTGTTGGTGGCTACAGGGAGGGTGAAGGTGGCCTGGTCCCTGCTGGTGGCCACCGAGAAGAGCCAGGCGCCATCTTGGTAGAAGGAGAAATTGCGGAGGGTGGTGGGACCTTGGGCCACACAGGTGAGGAGCAGGGGGATGTCAGGGGAGATCTCTGCATTGGGTGGGTCCAGGAGCAAGGCAGGCTGGGAAGGCGGGGCTGAGGAGAGAGGGGAGGAGGTGTGAAACGGAAGTCATTGTCGTGGGATGGTGGAGCTCATGGCCAGGAGAAGATGGAGCTCGGGAGAAGGTAGAGCTCATGAGAAAATGGAGCTCATCATGAGAAGATGAAATTCATCATCGTGAAGATGAAGCTCATGGTTATGAGAAGATGAAGATCATCCATCATGAGCTGAAGCTCATGGTAAGAAAAGGTGAAAAAAAAAGGATCATGAATCGTCATGATCCTCCTGATCTCATCTTCATCTCCTTCTGGTGGTCACCAGGAGATGTTGGGCCACCTTCTTCTTCAGGTGGCCACCACAGGTGGTTTTAACGATTTTTTTTTTCTCAATTTCCCCCAATTTTGACCTTTTTTTCCCAGAATTTGCCCAAATTTGAGCCACATCCCCCCCCTCTGGGATAGACCTACCTTTGACAGTGACCTCCAGGGGTTTGCTGGGGGGTGACATCACCCACGTCCCCCCTGTGTCCTCCTCCACGTGGCACCTCCAGGTCCCCTCGAGGCTTCTGGGAGTTTGGGGGATGAAAATTTGGGCCCAAATCCCCAGGTTTTGAGGTTTCCACCCCTGAAGCTCTGTCCCATTCCTGGAGAAGTGGAACCTCAGGGGAAAATCCTCTCTGGTGGCTCTGCAGATGACATGTAGGGGGTGGCCTTCGCCCACCACCCCACTAGGGGGGTCCACCCCCAACTGCGGGGGCGGAGGGGGCTCTGCAGGGAGAGAAGTTGTGGATAAAACACTGAAAACTGGCAATTTTGGGCAAAAATTGACCAATGGTTCGGTTGTGGTGGCTCCAACCATCCCCCAGGCCCCCCAAAAAGTCATTTTGTCCCCAAAATGGGTGGCTTCACCCCCCAACCAGGGCCTCTTTAGGGAAGAATTTCGAGGGAAAACCACCTGGAAATGAGCAATTTGAGGTCCAAGTTGGCCAACAGTTGGGAAGAGTTGGCCAATGGTCAAATTCAGGCTCCCAGTGGCTCCAACTGAGAGATGTGGTGTCTCCCC
>VXBJ01001464.1:30024-99982 GCA_013400055.1 Nycticryphes semicollaris | reverse complement strand
GCTTGTAGAATACCTCATCAAAAGCTTCTTGTATATATTTACAGGCTATGTTTGGCCTGTAAGTAAGTGAGTTCATTTAAGAATCACTTACTTTTCGTTCAAGTGAACTGAACAGATCATGGTTCTGTAATGTCATTGTTAAGAAAGATCAAAAATGAGCTATGAGGGTGACCTGAAATCAAATCATGTATAAAATGTATTTTTCAATAATACTTGTAGAGTGGTCAAGGAATCTTCATATGTCTTAGCAGCCCATCCTTTGCTTTTATGTTCAGAGAGCCTGGCTGCTGTTGTTAACATGATAATTTCTGTGTTCCTGAGGTTTTACTTTTCTCTCTTGGGGGAGATGTATTCCCTGTAAGCCTGGTCTCCTCTATAACAGAGATAAGCATGAAGGTATGCTTATTCTTCTTAGCAGTTTTGACTCTGTAACTGTATTCTGACTTTTTGTTTTGTTTTAGGCTGAAGATGCTGAGCCGTTTGTCAGGTTTAGCGAGTACTGTTTTGCAAGAGCTGTCAGGTGATGATGGAGACGCTGAATCCTCTGTTGCTGTAAGTACAGTTTTACAGTTTTTAGATCTAAAGACATTCCGATCTTATTGAGAGTTAGTTTGGGAAGAATGAATTGTTTAACTGCAGTGAGAAATGCTTCCTATTACTTAATTGTTGAGCACCAGACTGAGCTGTCATTCCACTCTGCTGCTATATTCCTGACCTCTTTGGTCAGCGCTCTTGTGGGGCAGACCATAATCTCATTAGTTCACACATCTCAAGGTGATTCTAGAAAACTAGAACTAGGGTGAAGAAAGATTTTAGAGTACTAATGACCCTGTGTAGCAGTAAGGGTGGCAGTGGAAGGCTGAATCTATGCAATTCCTCTGATACTTAAGACAGTGGATAGTGTTTGACTGGTAGAGTCTCTCCATTGCCACTTATTTCAGATTTGTGTTCCACAAAGTATATTTTGTGTATTGGCTCACAGGTATTCTGAGCTTTACTCCTGGTTTCAGCTAATTGAGTCGAGTTCTATAAGCTACATGCAGGGAACAGAGTGCAGCTGAATATATAATTTGGATGCTGTGCTGTAGTCTGCTTAGACTTTTTTCCTCCATAGCACTCGTTTCACTATTTCAGGTACAAGCTCTAAAGCCAGAAGCAGAAAGCATGGAGGAAGCACCTGAGGACCTGTTGGAGCGCCTAGCCCAAACAGAAAAACTTGTTGTTCAGCTGAAGGATTTGATCCGAGAGAAGGATGCCCTGCTCCAGCAAAAGGAAACTGTACTCAAGGTATCATTTCTCTTATCGGAGACCTGGGAGCAAAAGTCTGCTTCAGGTTTCTGTGCAAGACAGTCTCTGGTTTCTTTTGAACATTTGAGACACCTGCACTACTAAATGTATCAGTTCCAGAGAACTCCTGCCATGCAAAGAACAGACCCTAACCCAGGAGATGTATGATAGCTTCTGTTCATCTTGCTTAGGGGTAATTCCGTCTAGAGTAGATAAGCTACATCCAAGTTATGTAGCATTTCGTCTTGAAGCTCCTCAAGGTTCGTGCAAATTCCTAGTGGCTCTAGTAAACACTAATATCTTTTGTGTGAGGTTTTTCTTTCCCCACAGAATCACAGAATATCAGAGATTGGAAGGGACCTTGAAAGATCATCTAGTTCAATCCCCCTGCCGGAGCAGGAACACCTAGATCAGGTCACACAGGAATGCGTCCAGGCAGGTTTTGAATATCTCCAGAGAAGGAGACTCCACAACCTCTCTGGGCAGCCTGTTCCAGTGTTCCGTCACCCCCACTGTGAAGAAGTTTTTCCTTACATTTAAGGGGAACCTCTTATGTTCCAGCTTGCACCCATTGCCCCTTATCCTATCGTTACCTGTCACTGAGAAGAGCCTGGCTCCATCCTCCTGACACTCACCCTTTACATATTTATAAACATTCATGAGGTCACCCCTCAGTCTCCCCCAAGCTAAAGAGACCCAGCTCCCTCAGCCTTTCCTCATATGGGAGATGCTCCACTCTTTTCATCATCTTTGTAGCCCTGCCCTGGACTCTCTCAAGCAGTTCCCTGTCCTTCTTGAACTGAGAGGCCCAGAACTGGACACAATGTTCCAGATGGGGTCTCACCAAGGCAGAGTAGAGGGGGAGGAGAACCTCTCTCGACCAACTAACCACCCCCCTTCTAATACACCCCAGGATGCCATTGGCCTTCTTGGCCACAAGGGCACAGAGCTGGCTCATGGTCATCCTGCTGTCCACCAGGACCCCCAGATGCCTTTCCCCTACGCTGCTCTCCAACAGGTCAGGTCCCAACCTATACTGGTACCTGGGGTTGTTCTTGCCCAGATGCAAGACTCTGCACTTGCCCTTGTTATATTTCATTACGTTTCTCCCTGCCCAACTCTCCAGCCTGTCCAGGTCTCGCTGGATGGCAGCATGGCCTTCTGGTGTGTCTCAGCTGCTCCTCTCAGTTTTGTGTCGTCAGCAAACTTGCTGACAGTGCACTCTACTCCCTCATCCAAGTCTCTGAATATATTGAATAGTACCGGTCCCAGTACTGATCCCCGAAGGACTCCACTAGATACAGGCCTCCAACTAGACTCTGTCTCATTGACCACAACTCTCTGGCTTCTATCCTTCAGCCAGTTCACAATCCACCATACTACCCTATTGTCCAGGTCACGCTTCCGCAGTTTAGCTGCAAGGGTGCTGTGGGAGACGGTGTCAAATGCTTTACTGAAGTCAAGATAGACCACAACCACTGCTTTACCATCATCTATCCACCTGGTTATGCCTTCATAAAAGGCTATCAGGTTGCTTAAGCATGACTTCCCCTTGGTGAAGCCATGTTGACTGCCTCTTATGTCCTTCTTATCCTTGATATGCCTAGAGACGGTGCAAGGATAAGTTGTTCCATTACCTTTCCAGGGATAGAGGTGAGACTGACCTGGCTATAGTTACCTGGGTCTAGTACTAGAGCAGAAGCAAACTATTTCCTGTGTATAGTATTTCAGAGCAAATTTGTTTCCTGGATGTGTTTAAATTAGTGCTGTTATTGGGGAGGCAGGTTTGGGCAAAGAATAGCAGACCGACAAATGATGTGAGTTTTCCAAGTGGTGCTTTTTTGCGTCATAGCAGTAGAATTTTGAGTGCACTCAGTTTGTGTCCTTTTACAGGAAGAGAGAGATGCTGCAGATGCTAAACTGATGAAGCTTAAACTTCAGGCCAAAGCCAAACTGGCCACTCTGACCAAACGCATTGAGGAGCTGACAGAGAAACGATCGGAAGAGCAAGTCTATCCCAAGGTGGGGAGAACAGGATTACTGAAGAGATGTTAGCCTCTGCTGATAGTCTGGTGCCACCCTATGTTTTTGGTCCCAGTGAGCTAGCAGGTCCCATCTCTTGTTAGCAGGAGGTTCATAGTTCCAGCAAGGATGTCTGTGCTGGAGGAAGCCTGGTCTGTCCAGCTTCCTTGTACCACTGCTGCCCTTGGGGTCCACACCTCAATCTCCTCAAGGATATGAGCCGGTTTCACTTGTAGCCAAGTTCTTTCCTACGGAAATAAAACATCTGCCTGAGCTGTAAGTTTCAAAATGTGATCAGTCATATGAGTACAGCAAAGGAGGGGGAAGGCTGGCTGAAATGCAAGAACAATGAGCTAAGGAGGTTGTTAAAATTGGAAGGCAGTAATTTAAATGTGTTTTTTTTAAAAAAAAAAAATCCAGAAAACAGCCATCTGGCTTCCTGTGCCACCACAAAGTTTTATGGTTAACAAGCCATAATTGTGTAAAGCTAGGTAAAAAATTGAGGGGAAAATGTGCTGTACCAAGACATTAAAGCAACTATTAGCTACTAGATAGAAATTCCCATCAGAGCTGGTAATTTTTAAAAACCTAATTGTTCTGCTGGCCATGTAGCTTTCTTTAAAAAGTTATTAGTATTAAACTAGGGAACTGTGGTGGCAGTCCAAGCAGATTGCAGGACATCAGATGGCACTCATTAAACCAGAGAAGTTGAGGGTTATTTGAAACATTGGGAGAAAAAAAAAAAAAAAAGATTAAAAGACTATAGCAAGCATTAAATGGTGAGTGAGAGCTGTCAGGTGAAAGGTGACTACTAATGGAGTAGAGATTGGTTCCATGACTTCCGCTTACTATTTTTGATTGATGGCATCATAGAACTATGTTGTAATTTACTTTAATATAATACAATAATTCTCTTTACAATACGATCTTGAGAATCTTTCTCAATGCAAAGCAGCATTTGGTTTTCATACAGGAAGAACTGGATGATCTTGAGGGTTGACATAATAGAAAAACAAAGCAAAATTTAGTGAGTGCAAGACCAAACACTTGTGATATCCTGCCACTGTGTACTGCAAGGGTATGAAAAAAATCCCCCTGCCACAGAGGACAATGAAGGCGCCAGAGGCTACTCAGCAATGTCACTTTGCCTTGCTGTCTTGCTGCTGAGACTTTTTACAGCTTATTCATCTGTAACGTGTGTAGACCTCTGTGATGCTATGCTATTTTGTGTAGGCTTGCTGTTATGGACTAATGAGTGTTCTGGCTTCAAAATTCAAATTTATTAGTTGAAGGCAAAATGAAAGAAAGCTTACCGTCAGTTAATCAGTGTGATATAGATTTTAAAGCACAGCCTGTTCTTTAAGGCAAACAGTTATCCTTCCGACTATTGCACTGAAAGTGGCAAGGCTTCATGTGGAGTGTTGTCAGGTTCTGTTCACTTTGAATTAAGAAAGATAAATTCTGAGAGCAGAAAAAGACTTTCCATTCTCCTCCCACATTAGTAGCTACTTCTGCTAGACGCTCCGAGTAACTTGGGTGCTTTTACTAGACATCAACCAATGGCAGAGAGGAAACATCACTTCTTTCTACAGTTGAGTGAGGAAGGTAAGAACTGAGAAAATGGGAAAACTGTTAAAAGGCAAGGACAGTACTGACAGGTGAATAGATGGGTGCAAATTAGCCATTAAGAAAAAAGACCTAACTAGACGAACAAAGTTTTAATACAGTCTCCGGTGGGAAAGATGCGGACCAGAGCCTTGTTGGTTTTGGGTTAGAACATCATTTAAGAGAAATTACATAAAGGCGATTACCTGTCCTATGTATGTGACCCAGAAAGCACTTTCTAGATACTTTCTTGTAAGGTCAGACTTATTGAGAAGCTACACATTCCTTGATTTATTTGGAATTATTTCCCCAAGTAGATGCTGTCTTGTGTAATGGTGGCATTTCCTAATCACATACTCTGTTATTTGAAGATGAAAAATTTAGGTTAAGGTTGTGCTTTGTGCTGAGGTATTGAACGTTTGTGGCTCCTTTTGGAAATCACGGGATAAATTATGCCAAAGGGCTTTTTTATCCCCTCCATGATAGGGACCCCATGGGAAGGCTGTATATTAAATATCTGATTGGTACTGTTATTTCTGGGCTTTTAACAGAGTGCCTCACTTTCAGGAGAATCAAAATACCATAGAATAATAGAATGGTTTGGGTTGAAAGGGACCTTTAAAGGCCATCCAGTCCCACCTCCTGCCCTGGGCAGGGACACCTCCCACCAGTCTAGGTGCCATCCAATCTGTCGTTAAACCCCTCCAGGGATGGGGCAGCCACACCTTCTCTGGGCAACCTGGGCCAGGGTCTCATCACCCTTACAGCTGGTGAAATACCAGTTTATATCTTTCTATTAAGTAGTTGGTATTTGTATACAGAACAATTGAGGCTTCTCTTAATTTGTGTTTACCAGCTTCTAAAGTTTAGGCTCAGATATAAGAGGTTATGCATTTTGGAAAACACGATATTTGAAAGCTTGAGCTCTGGGAACTTTGTAGCTGTGCTACAGTCCTTAATTGCAGTTCTCCATTTAGTGGTCACCATGCAAGCATTTTATCAAATGCTTTCCCAAATCTGACACTAAGTATCAATCCTAAAAGCTAATCCCAAATAAACAAGCTAATTCCTTTTTCTTCCCTAGCAACTGGTTTGTCCCAGCCTTATAACTAATATATATCCCTGGCTTCTTAAAGCTTCTTGCACTTACATTGTTTTGGTTTTACTCCCTGTTCTACTTCTAAGCTGAAGAGCAATCAAAGCTTTCCTCGTCTATTTTACCTGCTTCCAAAGAGTTTCTGTGTAGGTGACATATTTTTTGAGGAACAGTAACTTCTTGTTCTTATTACACTGGCTTATAAGTCCTTCTAAAAGCCTTCATAAATTTTTCAGAATGGCTTTAAAGGACATAACAAATGGAGTCTAGAGAGCATTTATTGGTGTTCTTTGATCCAATACCTGTACAAGGAAAAGGAAAGAGATACGTGTTTTATATACTCGGGCAAAAGTCCCCAATGCTAAGTGCTTGAAATAGTTGGTAGTGCTGAGATGATAACAATGGAAGGATTTTTCCTGCTTCTTGGTGACAGTGTTGATGTGCTGGACCTGATGTGTGGGTCTGTTAAGTAGGTGTACAACTGGCATTAGAGAATTGTCGGCCATACAGATGGTCTTTGAGAGGCCAAAATAGAGTGCAGGCGTAGTGTGTCTGAGCAGACCTAGCCTAAGCACATGTTTTATGTGAAGTGTCTGAGTTTAAATTTCATGGTCATAAACAGAGGTATTTAGTGCCATGGAGTGGAATAGGACTGGCAATTGGTTGCGTGTTCCCTTTGCTTATTTCTAACAGCTTCATTGCTATAAATCCCTTTAGTCTAAAAAGATTTCCATGGGCGTTTTCTGTAATCTAGAATGTTTAATGTCTGCCCCTTTGGCCTGCAGAGAATATTATTCTAGTGCTAATTAGAAAAAAGTTAAGTTTCTCTTATTGGAGAAATCTGTGAAATTAAAAAGTCTCACGAATCAAGGTGGCCTTATTGTTAAACTAAGGTAAATCATATTATTAAAGAAAATATGTGGTAAACATCTATGGATAGTAATTCCAAAGGGATTTGACAATTCCCAGTTAAAGATATCTTGTGCATATCTACACAGAAATAAGGAAAATAGTTACTTAATGTAGGACAACTTAAATTAAAGAAACAAAGAAAATGTAAAGCTAAAAAATTAAGAGTAGTAGAAATAAGCATCTGCTTAGGAATCAAGAGTACGGTAGCATTCTATTTTTCTTTTTTATTGACCAGTAATACTGATCGCTTTACTTTCTCCTGTTCCTGTTCTTCCCACGTCTTTTCTCTTGCAATGTCAGAATAACCAAAATACTAGTAAAGGGCAGAGAGAGGAAGCCGAAACACTAAGAAAGCAGCTCAGGGTGCGAGAGGACACTGTTCAGACTCTGAAGGAACAGCTGGCTCTGGCAGAAGTCTATAGGAAAGATGTGGAAACCAAGCACGCAACACAGGTACAGACATTTTTTTCTGTTCATCAGTCTGTGTGTCTGTTTCCCACCCCACCGCTTACACCGGGTATGATAGAATAGAGTAGTTCAACTGGAAGGGACCTACAGTGATCATGCTGTCCAACTGCCTGACTGTTTCAGGGCTGACAGAAAGTTAAACCATGTTATTAATGGCATTGTCCAAATCCCTGTTAAACACTGACAGTCTTGGGGCATCGACCACCTGGATAACACAGACTGAGGCACCCAGCACTCATGTGAACACAGGCAGTGCCAGCAGCCTCACCTGGTTCCACTCTGCAGCAGCTCAGATGAGAGAACAGTGAGAATATACCCAATGTATGTTGTGGATCTCATCATCAGCTGTGCTCAGATGCTCATTTTATCCAGTAACTGGCGCCTGGATTCAAGTCTTCCTGGTTAGCAGCCTGTGGACATGCAAAGCCCCAGGGCTCACAGCTCCCCTCCCACTGTTGGTGCAGATCCATCAATGGCAGTTAGAAATGGTGTTTAGTAAGAAGAAGGACAGGCTGCTGGCTGGGGCACAGCATAGTCAGACAAGCACATGGAACAGCCACAGTTTACACAACTGGCCCTTTTAAATTCCCTAACTGTACGTTTTTTTCATTTTTGTTCCTCACCAAATCACCCCAGTACATCCATTCCCCTTCTTTTTGTTCCTCCTCTAAACATTCCATAACGGTGAATCCTAAAACGTTCTTCGTTCATGTCCCATAAGATATCCTGTGCCCCAAGGCAGTAATCACCCTTGGTGATGCTCCTCCAATAATTCATCTTAATGGTTTCACATGTGGGCAGTGGGACTGATGGCTCTCTGAGGAAGGGGACAACAGTCCCTGGGAGGGTCTGGATAGGGTGTCCCTTGCTCTAAGTTAGAACTTGGGCTCTTCCCTGCCCGATGTTGTACATAAAGATTTTCATTAACACTCTGAATTGCAGGTTTAGTTTATGATCTGTGAATTGGGCTGCATCCTCTACAAACAAAACCCCAAAAGTTTTATGAACCTGTAATAATATCTTTTATCATTCTGCATATTTTTAGATTTAAGTTTTACATATTTTGCTTTCTGGAACTGAAATATTAACAGTTTATATATACCTACTAGTAGGATAAAGATAACATTTGACCAAGGTGACACATAGCATTATCAAGCTGAAGGACCTTATCACACGTAATGTGGTGATGAAAGTAAGGGGTTGAAAGTAAGCCTGCGTGTCTGTCAAGCTCATAACTGTCTTTTGGTTTTGGGTTTTTGTTTTTTTTTTTTTTTTTTGTTTTTTTTTTTTTTAATGTATTTTGTGGCTTGGTTTTTCAGCTGAGCTCCCTGCAAGAAGTCATTCGGGAGAAGGAAGCTCTCCTAGAAGAGCAGGCTCATCAGCACCAAGCTGAATTGCTCACGATAGTGGCCCAGTCAGATCTGGAAGCAGAGATGCAGCAGGTATCACAGAATATCAGGGATTGGAAGGGACCTTGAAAGATCATCTAGTCCAATCCCCCTGCCGGAGCAGGAACACCTAGATCAGGTCACACAGGAATGCGTCTAGGCGGGTTTTGAATATCTCCAGAGAAGGAGACTCCACAACCTCTCTGGGCAGCCTGTTCCAGTGTTCCGTCACCCTCACTGTGAAGAAGATTTTCCTTATATTTAAGTGGAACCTCTTATGTTCCAGCTTGCACCCATTGCCCCTTGTCTTATCATTGGCTGTCACTGAGAAGAGCCTGGCTCCATCCTCCTGACATTCACCCTTTACATACTTATAAACATTCATGAGGTCACCCCTCAGTCTCTTCTTCTCCAAGCTAAAGACACCCAGCTCCCTCAGCATTTCCTCATATGGGAGGTGCTCCACTCCCTTAATCATCTTTGCGGCTCTGGCCTGGACTCTCTCAAGCAGCTCCCTGTCCTTCTTGAACTGAGGGATGTATATTTGATACAATAATATTATTATGGGTGGAGAAAGAAAAAGAAGCTTTACCAGTCTGAAGACACCATGAGAGAGCATCAAAGTAACTCAGAAGGGATGAGAAGAAATACAATTTGATTGGTTTGGGTTATTTTTGGGATGCTACTTTGAACTTTGAGTCCTAGCTTCAGTCTGCTGATTTGCTATCAGCAAGAAGTTACAAAGAAAGAACAGTTAAAAAGAATTATTAGATTATGATACTGCAGTTCCCTATTTGTAAAACAATGGTGGGTTCTTCCTACTGCCTCAGGGATTCAGAATAAGTATCAACAAAAATGAAGTTGTCCAGGCTGTTGAAGTAACTGTGTTATGAAAACTAGGTGCGTGGATGAAACCAGGAAATCTAGCCCTCTTACATTTGCCCACAGTTCCTGGTGTAGCACTCTCTCTTGTAGAACCTGCGTACGCTTCAGAGAAAGCTGGAGGAGCAGGAAGCAGCTCTGCTGGGACGAACTCAGGTGGTAGAACTGCTTCAACGTGAATTATGTGCTGCTGAACAACAAAACCAGGTACACTTTCACGCTTTGCTTACTGCCTTACTCATGTGCAAGTGGTGGGTGGTGCCTTTTTCAGTAGCTCAGAAGCTATGGATATCTTCATGGCATGTTTGGTTGGGAATCCCTGACTCCGCTGTGGCTTTGACTCCCCTCATGCACGTTATACAGTCATAGGGAGACCTTGACATAAACTTGATGCCATGTGGCTGAAGCTTCTTTTCCTACCCATAAAGGGAGCACCTCATTGCCCTCCTCCTGAAACTGGCTGTGCTGGCTGTCCCCAGCTTCAGGAGGAGGAGGTTTGACAAAAGGAATTCTGGCAGGTGTTGGGTCTATTTTTGTTCCTCGGTTGTCTTAAATTTCTAGTCAGTGTCGAACAGCTTTCTGGGATCTTTCTTGAAGCAGTGGGCACTGTGTGGAGCACTCTGTTACCTTCAGTTCCTGCGTCAGCATTTTTGACCTCCTCTTCACATACACTCTTTTGTTCTGGTTTTTAATTGTGCTTTGTAATGGCTGTGTTCCCCCTCTTTGTAATGGCTGTCTTCCCTTCCTCCCCTTCTTGGGAAGCTTTCTTTCCTCTAAAAGACAGCTCACAGCCACTGTTCTATTGTTTCTTTCCTCTACATTCCCATGTTCTAAATTACGACTTTTCTTTACCATTGAGAGTTCTTGTTTCTCCCAGCATTGCTTTCTTGCAATTTGCAAATAGTAGGGCAGCTTAGTTCTCACAAATTGAGTTTTCTGTCATATTTCCTTATTTGTGCTACTTAAATATTTGAAAAGGCTACAATGGCAATTTTAAAATATAATTCAGGTACTTTGTTTTGGCAATGTATTGAACTAGTTGAGAGTTAAATTCATTTCCATACCCTTTTACAGACACTCCTAGATCAGTGCCAGAAGATGGAAGTGGATCTAAGCTCCCTGAGAGGTGTTCTAGATGCAGAGAGACAAGAGTCTCAGGATCTCAGAGAAAAGATGGAGCTGGAACTGGCCGAGAGGAAGCTCACTTCCCATCACTTGCAGGAGGAGGTGCAGCGTCTCACGGAACAGCTGGAAGAGGCAAGAAGTGCACATGCTGAATTAGAGGTGAAGTATAAAGACCTGGAGCAGGACCAAAGGCTGGAGATAGAAAAGAAAAACCTGCAGATCAGTTGTCTTAAGGCAGCTGAGCAAGAGCTGCGCTCCAGCCATGCTGCCCTCATAGCAGAAAATGATCAGCTGAAACAGGACGTTGACAGGCTGTTGGTGGTCTTCGCTGAAAACGGCACTACAGCACAGAAGCTGCAGGGTGAGCAGGCACGGCGGTTTGGTGAAGCAGGTTCTTAAGAGCCTAAGGATCACTGGGCTGCCTTCTGTTTGGCTTCGGTTTCATAATAGCTTATAAGAAACGCTTCGTTATAACAATTGCTAATTGCATAGGAACATAGGGGTGGTTGCACTGTACCAAACTACAGGTCTCCCCAGTGTGGCCCCAACTTTCTGTCTTTGGCAGCAACCAAAGTTGGTTGCAAGAGGAGCAGCGTACAAGTAGTGCAGCTTGTACAGCGGTTTCCTTGTGTACCATCCTAGCCTATAGTCTTTTAAGGCTTATGGATTTCTTCACCCAGATGTATTTTTTAATTAGATTTAATAACTTGTATTTTTTTCCATCAACTTCACTAAGTTCTTTGTAGATGTGCCACATTACCCAGAGTCTGAGCTTCTACTGAAGTTAAAAGTAAAAGAACAAAGGAAAGCAAACAGTCCTGTTTTCTCTGTAGACCTGTGTTACAGCTAATGACATTAATCTTGGCTCAAGCTATTATTTCAAATTTATTTTCTTCCAGCTCCTTTACAGCCCAAGACAGAAGTGGTGACTGAGACGTAAGGGACTTAGCACATACAGTATTCTGCATATGTGTAAACTGGATATATTTTAGCAAAAAAGGCAAGAGCACACCTTAACTCCCTTTTTTCCCTTCCGTTAGATGAACTTGTACAGAAATCTGAAGAATTTCTCTGCTGTCAGAATGAGCTGTTGAAGAAACAGGTATGACCTTTTCATACAAGTCCCCTGATATTTTCCCATGTGTTGAGGAACTGAAACAGAATGAAATGTTTGGAATTCCTTTTTCATGTATTGCTTGAGAAAGGCTTGTATGGGTTTTCTCAGCTGATGGACGGACATGTTATGACTGTGGAAGCCTGGAGAGGAATAGGAGTCAATCTGGGTAATTTAAAAGTTGCCAATTGATTTGGATCTTTCAGTTAAGCTTTTAGCAAGACTGATGTATGTGTATCACCCACAACATACTGCTTGCCAAGTTGGAGGGATATGGATTTGATGGGTGGACTGCTTGGTGGATAAGGAACTGACTGGGTAGTTGCAGCCAGAGGGTGGTACTCAATGGCTTGAGGTTCAGATGGAGAGCAATGACAAGCAGTGTCCCTCAAGGGTCGGTGCTGGGACCGGTACTGTTTAACATTTTTTTTTTATCAATGATATAGACAGGGATGGAGTCCACCATCAGCAAGTTTGCAGATGACACCAAGCTGTGTGGTGGTGTCGATACACTAGAGGGATGGGATGTCATCAGAGGGATACACCAGAGGGACCAGAACAGGCTGGAGAGGTGGGCCCAGGTGAACCTCATGAGGTTCAACAAGAGCAAGGGCAGGGTTCTGCACCTGGGCCAGAACAATCCTCACTCTCAAGACAGACCAGGGGATGAGGTGTTAGAAAGCAGCCCTGAGGAAAGGGACTTGAGGGTGCTGATGGCTGAGAAGCTGGACATGAGCAAGCAGGGTGCACTTGCAGCCCAGAAGGCCAATCACATCCTGGGCTGCATCAAAAGATGTGTTGCCAGCAGATCCAGAGAGGTGGTTCTGCCACTTTGCTCTGGTGAGACCTCACCTGGAGTCCTGTGTGGGGGTCTGGAGCCCTCAAGATAGGAAGGACATGGACCTGATGGAGCGGGTCCAGAGGAGGGCCACAAAGATGATCAGGGGGTTGGAACAGCTTTGCTGAGGACAGGCTGAGGGAGCTGGGGTTGTTCAGGCTGGAGAAGAGGAGGCTCTGGGAAGACCTCATACCAGCCTTCCAGTACCCGAGGAGGGCATACAGGAAGGCTGGGGAGGGTCTGTTTCCAAAGGCCTGCAGGGACAGGATGAGGGGCAATGGCTTCAAGCTGGAGAAGAGCAGATTTAGGTTGGATATTAGGAATAGGTTCTTTCCTCTGAGGGTGGTGGACCACTGGAACATGTTGCCCAGGGAGGTGGTTGAGGCCTCTTCCCTGGAGATATTCAAGGGGAGGCTTGAAGAAGCCCTGGGTAACTTGGTCTGGTTGGGTGTGTCCCCGCTGACTGCGGGGAGGTTGGACTAGATGACCCTAGGGGTCCCTTCTGGCTTGGACCATTCTATGATTCTATGGATAAACTGTACTGAAACTTATCTGGCCCCCCTCTGTCCTATGTTTAAACAGGATGAAACAACTTCACAGGAAAAAATAATAGAACAGGAAGATCAGAGTGGGACTTCACTCCTAGCCACAGAAAACTTGGAAAGACAGAAGACTGAAGGTGTTACAATTACCTTACTTACCTGAATATTCTTAAATATTTAAGAAATATTCTTGCCTATTTTTAGATAATGAATGTGTCTGCGATGGTTCATTATGTTTTTGTTGCCAAGATCTTAAAAAATACTATATAGTTCTTTCTAGTGGTAAAAGTAGAATTTAATTATAAAGGAGAAAAGGAACCGTTTGAATGTTAGACGGTGAACAGACTGACACAAACACATATGTAAACCATCTGGATTTAGTAAAAAGACTGGGTTGTGCATCATAGAGGCCCTGCCTGCACAGTGTTCTCTCATAATACGAAGCAGGGCTTGGTGTTCTTGTTACCTGTATGGTTCTCGTGCTTCATGTTCTTGCATGTATGATCTATGGTGACTTGTGAAAAGAACATAGGGAAGATGTGGAAAAAACAGAATGAAGACAAGGATGGTAATATTACATGATTACAGGCTTTTCCAGAAAAGGGCACCAAGGTCAGCTTCATTGTGATAGGGCATCTAAGTTTGAATGGTCTTGGTTTATTGGCATTTTTGTTCTGATAATGTCAATTTTTGCTGAAGGATGTTAGAATAAATTTTGTATTCATAGGATCATCGAAATGTCCAGGTTGGAAGGGACCTTTCAGATCGAGTCCAACTGTCAACCTGGCACTGACAAACCCACCACTGACCCATGTCCATCAGCATCACATCTGCCTGGCTTTGAAATCCCTCCAGGGATGGTGACTGCACTGTTACCCTGGGCAGCCTCTGCCAAGGCTTCACAATCCATTTCAGTGATGACATTTTTTTTTTTTCCCATCTCCATCCTAGACCTCCCCTGGCACAACTTGAGGCCATTTCCTCTTGTCCCATCCCTTGTTCCTTGGGAGAAGAGCATGGCCCCCTCTGGCTACCCCCTCCTTTCAGGGAGTTGTAGAGAGTGAGAAGGTCTCCCCTCAGCCTCCTTTTCACCAGGCTGAACACCCCCAGCTCCCTCAGCTGCTCCTCACAAGACTTGTGCCCCAGACCCCCTACCAACTCTGTTGCCCTTCTCTGGACACGCCCCAGCCTCTCAATGTCTTTTTTTTGTGGTAAGGGGCCCAAAACTGGACCCAGCCCTTGAGGTGGGGCCTCACCAGTGCCCAGTCCAGGAAGACAATCGCTGCCTCAGTGCTGCTGGCCACACTGTTTCTGACACAAGCCAGGGTGCTGTTGGCCTTCTTGGCCACCCGTCCCTATCCTTCAAACACATGTCTCTGCAGTTTAGTGGTAAGAACGTTGGGGGGGGGGGACGGACCATTTCAAAGGCCTTACACAAGTCCAGCTTTTAATCTGATATCATACCCTGAGTTAAGATTGAGTGTATCCAATATTATGTACTCTAGTATGGTGTGTATATAATAAGTGCTGTGTGGAAGAGGATAATATTTTTCATCAATCTGTGGCTAGGCTGCTGTTCAGACAGCCTGGGATGCTGCTGACCTCGTTTGCTGCCATGCTCACTTGCTGGCTGATGTTTAGCCTAAAGTCCAGCAGATCTTCACCCTTTCTTGCAGAGCTGGTTCCCAGCTGACCTTCCCAGGGATGGACTTTATCATTGTTGAATTTCTTGAGGTTCCTATTTCCCCGTTCTTCTAGCATGGTCAGGGACGGTATTGGCTGCTCCCCCACAGTGTGTTGTGTTCTCCAAATTTGAGTGTGATCTCTGCCACCTCCAAGTCACAGATAAAGATGTTAAATGGGGGAGGTCACAGATATACCTCTGTAATATTCCACTCATTACTAGCCTCCAGATGGAGTGTGACCTTTTCACCACTAGTCTCAGAGCCTGATCATCCAACCAGGTTTTTGTGCATTGAGTCGTTCTTCAGTCCAGACCATCGATTCTTGTTTTTGATACAAAAATGTTGTGTGAGACATTGGCAAAAAAACTTTCTAAAATCAAGGTAAATGCTCTCTGTGGCACTCTCCTCATCCACAAATGCATACAAGGCAATCTGGTAGTCCAAATATGATTTAACCATGGTAAATCCATGCTGTTAGTTTCTCAGTCACTGCCTCCTGTCCATGTGTGTGCTAATGTGCTCCGAGAGGACTCACTTTGTGAGTTCTGGAGGGACTCAAGCCAGTCTTATCACATGTTGGCTTATTTTCCTGTGTGTGTTGAGGTGGACTCTCCTTGTTTTTGGAGAGTGCTGTCTTTACAAACCTGCTAGCCTTCCTGAGCTCCTCCACCCTTCGGAGCTGTCTGCTGTGGGATCCCACCTACCAGTTCCTCAAATAAGGTGAAGTTTGGTCTCATGAAGTCTAGGATCTGTGCCTCTGTTGCTTTCCTTCCTCACTCCCCTCAGGATCTTGAACTTCTCTATTTCATGGTCAAAGCAGCCAAGGCTGTCGCTGATTATCACGTCCAGCCAATTTATTCCCAGCTTATGAGCAGCAAATCCAGCTGTGTGTCACTCTTTAATGGTCCATCCAGACTGTATCGAGACTTTATCTGATGATGTCCAGAAATCTCGTAGATTGCTTATGTTCTGAGACCCAGTTTCCCAGGAGCATTTCCAGATGACTTTTAAGTGTCTCCAAGAAGGGAGACTCCACAATATGGCTTTCCTCCCAAGCCACTCATTTCATCATATACAGTGGTACACCTACCATAACTGTTGTTCATACGTTACTTTACAGAAATATAAGTGTAAAAATATTCTGAATCAAACAGCAGCGGAGTTCTTATACCAGTTAGGACTTGGACTGTGGCTTGAGTTTTATTCTTCTCTAATTTGAACTATTTCTCATTTCATTTTTATCGAAATGAAATTTGAAATGTTTGGCTACAATAGTTCGTTCTTTCCCCTCCTTTATAAAAATGTTTCTTAAGACTTGAAACTATTAGCTGTCCTTTAATTTTAGCCTATATAACAACAATTGTCCGTTTTGGAAAAGGTGCTTAAAACAGCATGATGTTTTGGTGGTTTGCCTCTTAAAAAGGCCCCAAAGCACATTATCCAGTGACAATGTTATATATATGTAGATATATATATATGTAGATATATATATTTATCTACAACATAAGTGGTACTAATAGCCATGTGCCCTGTTCTCTAAAGGTCCTGGAAGAGTATCATCTTAGTCCCTAAATCAGAGTTTTGATTTTCAAAGGAATCATTTGTGTTTGAATGTTTCAGAAGTACCACACTTGCAACTTGTTCTCCAGGAGCCTCGGCAGGAAGCTGTGATGGTTGCAGAAAATGCGAAGCAGGTAATGATTAAGCAACTGAAATAAGCTAAAACAGGTCAAGGACTGGCCTTAAAACAGCTAAGCTGTTACAGCCTTTTTTAGCAATCCTCTTTGGAAGGTTGTTATTATTAACTGGATTATTGATGAAACAGAAATAGCTTCCAAATACTGCTTGTACTGTGTTCTTATCAGACTGTGTTTCCCTTTGCTGTCTGTGTGGAATTCTTGTGCCCTTCATCCACCCAATCCATATTCGTGCTGTTTTTTGCCTCTTGTGAGTTAAGTCTTCGGCAAAACCATAGACTAAACAGAGGCTGGTCCCAGGAAATGCAGTTCCCAAGGCTCAGCTGTCATTGTAGGGTGCGTTTAAACCAGCCCTCTCCATCCCTGCTCTGCTGGTGGCATCTGGCAGGTTGACTTGGGGAAAACACCTTCTCTTTGTTGAGTGGAAGACATGTAGCTTCTGTCCTTGTGCTCTTCCACCATGACAACTACAGGTCCAGCTGCAGTCAGTCTGTTGGTGGGAAGGGTGGTGGATTAGGTACCTGATCTTTGCTGTATACTCTATCAGCAAGGTGGTGGACGTGTCTTTCTCTATGTACCCATACTAAGAATTTGTTGTAGAATTGTTTGTTAGCTTGGAGACACATCTGGGCCCTTTGTAGTTGGCTCCCCTCTGTTCCAACCTGCCATCAGGGGGAAGAAGATGCCGTGTTTTATCTAACACATTCCTCTCCATCAGAGAGAGTTTATAGGACATACATTACTGTGATATATTAGGGTAACAGTTGACATTTGGGACTCATGTTGGAACCGGAGAATACACTTTGAGTCAGCTCATCCTGCTTGACTTCTCCAGCTGCCTGTAGTCAGAGTGTAAGCTCGGATCAATGGATGCACACACAGAGAATCTCTTCAAGGGCATACGTAAGCCTTTGAGCCATTTCCTAGAGCCCCTTTGTAGACAGTGAAGATAATAGGTTCTTTAGCATATGATTCACCTGGGCCAAGGTGAATGTTGAAAATGGATCAGTGAATCCAGCCCTGGAATTGTCCATTTCAATGTCTTAATTATAAAAAAAAAAAAAAAAAAAAAAAAGTCTAGTTAAATAGCTTGCATGTAAGTATTTACACTTGGCCAGCAATATCCTGCCATTTGTGCATCTGATCCATGACTGCAGGCCAAGGTATATGTGGATCCAAACCCAGCTCAGGGGTTTGGGTCACGTGTGCAAGTTACGGGGATGCAAGCAATAAATTCCGTTTCAGTGCTTGGAGCTTGAAAAGGCAAAGTGCTCCAGAACATGGGTCTGGAGATCATTTCCTTAGGATTATGTGACCTCTTAGTGCCCGGTACTTATGTGCCAGGTAGTTACAGCAAATCTTAATTCTGAACACTTCATTTGCAGTCTTTTCATGGTTGGGTTGGAGGTTTTGGGGGTTTTTTCACTTTCTTTTTTGGGAGGGTAGGAGGAAGTGACTTCTTTTAGAGACACTTTACTTAGTTGTGTCTCGTAGCCTCCTTGTATTCTAATTCAAGCCTTTTCCCGCAGAAGTAGTATGAGCTGGTGAAAGACAATGTGTTGGGAACTAGCCAGAAATACTATCATTTGTTTTAGGTGCATGTTTAACTCCTAAGTGGACTTTTCAGAATGAAGAAATTAGTAGATGAGTCTTGGTTCTTCCATGGATGTCAACAGCAAACCAACCAATTTCCTGGCCTTTATGCAGCACCTTTGTGTGGGCAAAAAGAGTTTGTGTCTGTGAAATGGCGAAATCTCCTCTCTTTCTTCTTCAGCAGTCAGGTCCTGTCATGTCTGACAGAGATAGGGACATGTAGCAGTGGGGTGGGCGGTTTGTCTGAATGGTGGAGCCTAACGTAACCTTCCTGGGAAGGCTGTGGGTTCTTTATCTGCTGGAGTAGTGAGGAATACAGTGACAAACACGTAGCTTCTCACCTGCCCTGCTTGGGTGGTTCAGTGAAAGGTTATGGATTGGTGGTTGGTCCCTTTGAAGCAGCGAGGGTAGAAGAGGAAGCATATCAAGGAGGGAAGTAAGTTAGAATTGTTGCATCCATTGATACCCTGATCTGCTGAGATATGTCTTGTCTCTTGCTTGACATCAAAACCAGTCTGCCTTTTTTTAAAATTTATTTTCATTAGTTATCAGAGTTGCCTCTAAAATTGGGACTGATAGTTTTTACTTAAAGCTTGGTGGAGCAGCAGGCAGCTAAGATAGCTGTGTTCTAATGCAAAGATCGTGGACCAAACTAAGTATTTTTTGTTCAATAGAATAAGAACGTTGGACCTGAGGTGAAATCGCAAGACTTGCAGACTCTGGAAGCTCCAGCCTCTTATATAGACTGCTCTTCTACAGGTGAGGACAGAGAATAAGGCCAGAAAATTGTGGAAATATGAAAAGTTTCAGGGACAAATCTAAGGTGATTTGGAAAGAGGGGCTTTGAGGTCAGAATCTAAAAATGGACAGGAGATGGGGAAAATGCACACAATGTAGAATCTAATGTAGGATGGATGGGATCTGTCAGAAGAGAAGAAAGAAGTAGTTCCCAAGATGAGAAAGGGAGAAGGGTTTCAAGGGAGAGTGTGCTTGTAGATGAAAAGGCTGATGTGTAAGACACAGAAGAGAATTAAAATAAGATGAAGAACTGGATTCTTCAAGTTAGTAAACTTCTTCCTGTGTTTGGAATTACTGCTACCACTCCTGCCCCTAAATTAACAAAAAACCCAAAAAAAAACCAAAAACAAAAAAACCTTTTTCCCTAGTTCACTTCTCCCTTCGCCTCTTCACTCTTCTGTGGAGGATGCAATGAATGTGGGTGGTTTCGATGTGCACAGCTATTGGCAATGTCTGGTGCGTGGGCTCAAACTATTTTTTTTTGTTTGTTTCTTTCTCACCCTGGAAACTAGAGATGCTCCAGTCCAGTATATTGTTTCTCCACTTGCCTACTGACTTTATGTCCAACTTGTTATGCTGATGGTGACAAGTGTACCTTTTATCACTAGGTGTGTCAGGAGAGATGGTGAATTTTGAAGTGCAAAAGACTTTTGATGACACTCTGGTGCTCCCTGAGGTACAGATTTAGTCTGGAACTCTTTTCCTCTCAATATTTGGTGTGTTTGTGGATATGAAAACTTTAATTTAGCTTAAAAACCCCAAAGAGTAAGTTTTTTAACATCCTGTAATTTAAAGTGGTTGTTGCAACACTGCATCAGGCTTTAAGATAGAGCTCTCCTTTAGTGGCTTGCTACAAATAGTTTCTGTCCATCAAACTGGTGAACGGACAGCTTTTCCAGCACAAGGTGCTCGCTTACTGGTGGGCTGCTGATCCCTGCTTTCTGGGAAGGATTTGGGATTGCTTTTCTCTTGTAATCTGTTTTTGGGGGTGGGAGGAAACCTTAAAATAGTTATTTGGAAAAAGCCAAGTACTTTGGTCCAGGTGCTTTGTCTGATGTTCTCGCTGCGGAGATGGACACAGACTGGAATATGGGCTTCTCCGCTGTTTCTTTGCCATGTCAAGTGGACAGGTAGAAGAGGGGACAAAATGTCCTTGTTCAGAGCCGATGGATAGGATGCCAGGAAAATGTGACTGGATAAGAACACTGAAGGGCTTGTGAGAATCACAGGAGAAATGAAACACGTCAGAATCATACTATCTTGTAATCAAGAGAGAATGAGAAATAAGGGAATAGGAAGTTAAGTTTATGGTCTAATCCTAAAGCCAGAATCTTCCATTCTGCATCTTCAGAAACTGAAATGAACAGAAATGACCTGAGGATTCCTCTTGTAAAGAGTGAGGCTACTGCTTATTGCAGTGACCAGCTTAAGAAAGGGTATCCCTAAACTGTGTGGAAAAAGTGTGGAAAGCAGATACTTCTAAAAGTGACTCTTTCACAGGATTCAAAGGAAAACTGAAACCTATTGTTTTATTTTAGGCAAGAACAGATGGCTGTCCCAATGGAAGTGAGCAGTTTACTGAGGAAAGCTGTTCACCTGGTATTCTGGAGTATCTTGCTGCAGAGAAACAGAAAGAGCTGTCGGTTTTGCTGCTGGAACTGAAAGAAGCCCAAGAAGAAATAACTTTTCTGAAAAGGCAGCTCAAGGGCCCAAATGACCAAAGTTCTGCAGGTAACCAAACAAGAGAAGCAGCAGCTAACCAGCTGGAAGATAATTCCCAGATACACTTTATTGAGAGGAAAGAACAAAAGGCTTCAGATGCACAAAACGAGTTGGGCAGTAGCTCATTCCTGAGAGAAACAGAAATGCAGCAAAGCGATGTGCTTCAGGAAAACAGTATTGAACCTCAAGAAATGCCGCAGGGGAGCACTGTCCCCTGCAGAGGGGAGGTGGAGGCAATGCAAGAAGTCTCTGCAGCAGGTCCAGAGCCTGGCACCTCTCCATCTCGGGAACTGATAAAGTTACAAAGCCGAATTACAGAACTGCAAATAACTCTTCAGAAATCAGAAGAATCTTATAAGAAGGATTTAGGAGAAAAAAGTGCAGAGATAAATAGGCTAAACCAGTTGGCTGAAGAATACAGGAAAAAAATTGAGGATTCTGACAGTGCGTTTTCTGTTTTGTCTGAAGAACGAGATGAGCTCCTGTGTCAGATGAAGGAACTTTCTACCATAACAGAACTGAAAGAGCAAGTGAAGCAACTCGAGGAAAACCTAGCTCTTTCAGAGAAGCAAAGGCTGTCAGACAGTCAAAGTATTCTTCTGAGAGAACAAATCCAGAGCCTTAAAAATGAATTTAAATCCAAGGAGATAAAAATTGAAGCTTTGCAGAAAGACTTGGATGAAGCGCAGCTTCAGCTTTCTGACCAGGACGTGCAACTAAAAGACCTGAGAAGCCAGATCAAAAAGAAGGAATGTGAAGTACTTGATCTAGAAGAACTTTTGAGGAAGAACACAGCTGAGATGGAAGAACTTTCCCAACGCTTAGCCTCAAAGGCGCATGAAGTCGCCAGCCTAGAACAGCGTGTTGCTAAACACACCATATCTATAGACAGCCTTCAACAAATCTTGCGGGAGAAAGACCAGCAGATGACTGAGATCAGTGTCAGCATGTCTGAGAAAATAGTGCTGCTGAATGAAGAGAAATTTTCCCTAGAAAATGAGCTGAAGAGCCTTAAAGAGCAAACAAGTCTATTATTAAAAGCCCAGGAAGAAAAAGACCAAAGCCTAGAAGCAAAAGATATGTATCTGAAGTGTGGGGTATCTGAGCGGCAGAGTGAGACAGAGGCAGTGTATAAAGAGAGTGAGGTATTAGGAAATAAACTTGAACTTTTGAAAAAAGAAAATGAGCAAGTAAAGCGGAAGTTGCAAGCAGCACTTGTTAACAGGAAAGAGCTTCTGAAGAAGGTTAGCAAATTGGAGAAAGAATTAGTAAAACTGAGAAAAGAACGTGAATTGGAAGCCTTGGTGGCTCAAGAAGGTGAAGCGGAGGAAAACATGACGAGTGTGATAAGCAAAGATGTGAATCTGGAAAGTCAGCCCAGTGAGGAGTATCTGATTCAGCTGCTTTCTGAAAAGGAGTCAGAGTTGCAAAGCATCCGGAAGGATCTGCTGGATAAAGAAACTACTGAAGCGCAATTGCAGGCAGTAATTGAGGAGATGAGGAGAAGCTTGCAGGGTACAACGAACATCGTTGCAATTAAAGATGAAATCTTGCAGAGTTGGACAATTGCTGATGAAGTAACTGAACCCAATAAAAGCCCAGAAGATGATGAAGAAAACGAAAAAAATAGTTCAACAACTACAAATCTTGAAGAAGATCAGCAGTCTGCTCTGAGAGAGAGAATTTTGACTCTTGAACAAGAAAAAGAACAACTTCAAAAAAAACTTCAGGAAGCCCTGGTATCTCGCAAAGACACTATAAAAAAGGCTCAAGAAAAAGACAGGCATCATAGAGAACAGCTGAAACAGCAGAAAGATGAATACAGCATTCTACAAGAACAATTTGATAAGCAAAGCAAAGAGAACGAGAGCATCCAGGCTCAGCTCAGACAACTCAAAGAACAGAATGGATCAACAGAGACTGTTTTTGGAAATCAAGATGGGTTGGATTCTTCATGCACGGAAGCACAAAATGCAAAACATAACAAGCTTGTACAAGTTGCAGGTGGTTCTGGGGAAGAGTTTAAGGAAAAACTTGAAAAATTGCAGATGGAGAAAGAGGAATTGGAATATAATGTTAGCCATATGCAAAATGAAGTTGCTTGCAAATCAGAATTAGTCTTTAATTTGCAAGGGCACATAGCACAATTGTCTCTGGAGATAGAGGTGCTGAAGAGAACCTCTGACCAAGCTGAAGCGAAGGCAGCAAGTCTTCAGGCAGAACTGGAGGAGAGTCAAGCAAAAACTTCTAGAGAGGGCAGTCTGGAAGACCTGAAAACACTTATGCACCAAAAGGATGAAGAAATGGAATTCCTTAACTTGCAGTTAAGGCAGAAAAGTGAAGCTCTTGATACCATGCAAGCACAGTTGCTGGAAAAAGAGGATTCAGTCAGGAGACTACAGAGTCAGCTGGAAAGTCAAGCTCAGGTACATGAGGAGCAAAGCAAGCAACTGCAAACAGAGTTGCTTGAAAAACAGGAGAAGCAAGATGATGATGCAGAAGCAGCTAAACAGAAGACTCAAATGCAGAGGAAGTTGCAAGCTGCGCTTATCTCCAGAAAAGAGGCACTAAAGGAGAGCAAATCTCTGAAAGAGGAGCTGTCTAATGCTAAAAGTACGATTGAAAATCTTTGTGTCAAGTTGACAAATATGGAAAGCCAAATATGTGGCCATGCTAAAGAAACAGATACATTAACAGAAAAGTTAGCAGGCCTCACTGAAGAGCGAGACAAACTTATTGCAGAAGTTGATAAAGCACTTAAAGAAAATCAGAATCTTGATGGATGCTGTAAAAACCTGACATCTACTCTAGATAGGGTTGTTCTAGAAAAGGAGAAGCTGGAGAAGGAGATGGAATCCTTGAAATGCCTTCAAGCTGCTGAGAGTGCCGAGTGGCATGAGAAATACAAGGAGCTTCAGAAAGAATATGAAACTCTCCTGCAGTCCTATGAGAATGTGAGTAATGAGGCTGAGCGGATCCAGCATGTTTTGGAAAATGTTAGGCAGGAAAAGCAGGAGATTTTCATTAAGCTGAAAAGTGTTGAAGCAAAAAAAGAGGAAACGGATAAGCAGCTACAGGAGGCTGGACAGGAAATTGATGGGATGAAGGAGAAAATGAGGAAATTTGCAAAATCAAAGCAACAAAAAATCCTGGAACTGGAAGAGGAGAATGAGAGGCTTAGAGCAGAGATGTGTTTTACGGAAGGAGAGCTGCATGGTACTGGAGATGTCTTTACAAATACTAGTCTGAAAGAAGATCTGGAGAGCTCTAGGAGGGATTACCAGTCCCTTTCTGCTCAGCTTGAGATAGTAATGGCTGAAAAGGAGTCTCTTAATCAAGAGATCGCAGACTTAAAGTGTCATTTGCAGCTAATGGAATCTAAGCTGAAGGAAAGAAAAGAACTAGTAGACGAGTATGTTGCTCAGAAGACAACAGAGGAAGAAACAAATCAGGCAGTTGCTGCACCATCACCAGTGGAGAAGACTGAAAATCAAGTGGATGGAAGTTCTGGGCCACAGACTCCTACTGCAGAGCTGGAAGAAAAAGCATTTGAAGATGGTAGCTCTTGTGAAGATCTCAGTACCTACATACAGCAGATAGCCAAGCTCACAGAGCGAGTCACGGAACTGGAAGATAATAGGAGGGCTTCAGAACAACAGCTGGGTGACATCCATGTGTGTGTTGAGACTTTAGCAGATGAGAAAAGGGCTTTAGAGGCCCAAATGGAAGATAAGGTCCAAGAATTGAACGCTCTTCTGGGCAGAGTAGCACAGATGGAACAAACGGTCCAAAAAACCAAAGACGACCTTGTCAGGATGACAGAACTGAAGGATACACTGGAGGCTGAGAAGGATGATTTGGAAGAAAGGCTCATGAATCAGCTGGCAGAACTTAATGGGAGTATTGGGAACTATCAGCAAGATGCAACAGACTTCCAGGTGAGAAATGAGCAACTGAAACACGAGCTTCAGAGTTTGCAGAGAATGATGCATAAACTGGAGGAGGAGAAATGTCAGATGGCAAAGGAGAAAAGTAAAGCAAGTTCAGAAAAGCAAAAGGAATTTGTAGAAAAACTAAAATGCAGTTGGGTGGGAGACAGCAGCTCACATGTAAAGGAGCTTCAAGAATTGCTGAAACAGAAACAGCAGGAGATTAAGCAGCTACAGAAGGACTGTATTAAAAGCCAGGAAAAGAACAGCAGTTTAGAAAGAACTGTTAAAGCTCTGGAATTTGTGCAGAGTGAGTCTCAGAAAGAGGTAGAAGCAGCCAAAGAGGCTTTAGCTAAAGCAGTTGAAGACGCCAAGACAGCCCAAACAGAGCTTGCTCTCTGCAAAGTAGTCTTGGATGACACCCAGAGTGAGGCAGCGAGGGCTCTAGCAGAGAGTGTCAAAGTGAAGGAAGAGTTGCAAGCAAACAAAGATAATATTAAAATTCAAATGAAGAAAAAAGATGAGGACTTTGAGAGAAGGCTGAAACAGGAAAAAGATAAGCACTCAAAGGAAATTAAAAACATGGAAGAAAAGCTGGCAGCTTTGCAGAGGGAGAAAAACTATATGGAAACAACTTTTGGTGATCTTCAAGACTCCTTGAAGACAAAGGACGAAGAAACCAAGCAATTGGAAGGCAACCTAAACAAAACGCTAGCCCAGCTTGCAGCCTTCACCAAGAGCATGTCTTCCCTTCAGGATGACAGGGATAGAGTGATAGATGAATCAAAAATGTGGGAGAAGAAATTCACTGAAACTATTCAAAAGAAGGAGGAAGAAATACGTTCAAAAGAGGAAACTTGTCTTGCACTGAAGGACCAGATAAAGCGGATGACCATGCATGTAGAAGAACTTCAGACTCATATAACCAGGTAACAAAGGTCATAATGACTCAGCTGCTGTTCTTGTATTTCCTTCTGACAAGGCAGAAGCCAGAGGTGAGGTAGGATTCCCCTTTGCTTTTGCAGTATACCAGAAGGAAAGAATTTTGACTATGTAAATATACTAAATGTGACATGATTGCCAAAACTAATGAGTGACTAAGATGGAGAGCAGAATTAGTTTTCCTAATAAAGCCATAAGTATAAGGCTTATCTCCTGGATCACTTGCATTTGGATAGAAAAGCGGTTTGGAGTTAACGTTGTTGGAAGCTACTACATATTTGTTGTCTGCACAAGGATACGGAGAGATTAGCACTGTGAAATATTCCTTCTCATTAGGGTACCCATGTTAGATCTATTCTCTGGGACAAGCACTACCCATCTGAGTACTGTCTAGAATCTTTATTAATCTGAAATTTTTTGCATAGTGTTGTTGCACTCGGAGATTAAACTTGAAGGTTGAGAGAGCATTGGGATACGTAATTCCAGTTTAATCCCAAAACAGATTGGAGGAAAAGATGGTGCTATGGAAATGTACCATACTATACCTCTGGGAATTTCCAAAATTCAAAATCAAACTGTTCTTATATGACTAAAATTGTTCTATGAAATTTGTGATCAAAATGCTATATACGTTTGCATACTAGAACGTGAACGTAGCATGCTGGAACAGGGCTTGGATAGGTGTACTCTGTGCTGGGTAAAAAACTGGTAGGAAGACTGGGCCTAGAGAGTGGTGGTGAATGGAGTTCAATCCAGTTGGTGGCCAGTCACAGTGGTGTTCCCCAGGGCTCCGTGTTGGGGCCAGTTCCGTTTAATGTCTTTATCAACGATCTGGAAGAGGTGATCGAGTGCACACTCAGTCAGTTTGCAGAGGATGCCAAGATGGGTGGGAGTGTTGATCTGCTGGAGGGTGGAAAGGCTCTACAGAGGGATCTGGACAGGCCAGATCGATGGGCTGAGGCCAGTGGTATGAGGTTTAACAAGGCCAAGTGCCAGGTCCTGCTCTTGAGTCACACCAACCCCGTGAACACTACAGGCTGGGGGAAGAGTGGTTAGACCTTGTCAGAAAATGGCCTCAAGTTGCACCAGGGGAGGTTTAGGATGGATATTGGGGAAAAATGTCATCACTGAAATGGGTTGTCAAGGCTTGGAAGAGGCTGCTCGGGGCAGCAGTGTATTCACCATCCCTGGAGAGATTTAAAAGCCGGGCAGACGTGGTGCTGAGGGACATGGGTCAGTGGTGAGTTTTGGTAGTGTGAGGCTGGTTGGAATCGATCTTAAAGGTCCCTTCCAACCAAAATGATTCCATGATTCTATAAAATGAACATAAAGCATAACAGAACAGCAATTTTTTGTTTGTTTTTTTTTTCTTGTTAGCTACAATGGATGAGTTAAAAAAATTTATTTTAACGAAAAGAAAATGATAACATGCAATATTTAGCCTCCTCTGTTTTTTCAATATTGACATAAGGATTTTTCTCACTGGACAACTTTCAAAAAATATTCCCCCAGTAACACTCCGTTCAGACAACAGTACAGCCAAAATTTTAAAAGTTTAGGGGAAAACTACAAATCCAAATATTTCCAGCCTGCTTTCTTAAAGTAAAGCTAGTTTTGTGGCTTTTCTATTCTCTGTTTTCAGGCTGGAATGCAACAAGAAAGACTGGGAGTCTGAATCCAGGAAGGAGATTGAGCATCATCAAAAGACATGTGAAATGTTGCAGGATGAAAAAAGGGAGCTTTTGGCTCAGCTTGAAGGGTCTCAGAAACTGTACAGCCAGTCTCAGAATGAGCAGCAGAAACTGGAGTCAGAAATCAGCAGTCTGAGAGACCAGCTTACTGACCTACAGAATTCCTTCACCAAATGTGAACTGGTCAGGGAAGAGCTGAGGAGTTTGGTCAAGCAACAAGAGACCAATATCCAGAATTTCAGGTTCAGCTGTGAACAGCTTGAGGCCGATCTGCAAGCTTCTAGGGACCTAACAAATAAGCTGCATGAAGAAACTAGTGCAAAGGATCAAAAGATCATTAGTTTGCTGTCTGCCAAGGAAGAAGCAGTTATGGCTGCTCTGTCTGAATTACAGCAGCAACATGCAGAAGAGATGAAGGAACAGGAGCATAGGCTAATGAAGGAAGAAGAACATAAAAAAGCCTTGGAAAATGAGAAGAATGCATTTCGTGACAAACTTGATCATCTCACTGAAAAGATGAAGATAAGCAGAGAAGAAAGTAAGCAGCAGAAGGCACAACTGGACTCCTTCACCAAGTCCATGTCGTCTTTGCAAGAGGACAGAGACCGGATACTGCGAGACTACAAGCAACTCGAGGAGCGTCATCTTGTGGTTATCTTGGAAAAAGATCAGCTAATTCAAGAGGCTGCTGCTGAAAACAATAAGCTCAAGGAAGAAATCAGAAGTTTTCACAACCAGATGGATGACCTCAACTCTGAAAATGCTAAGCTGAATGCAGAGTTGGTGCGCTATAGAGAAGACCTGAACCAAGTGATTTCAATAAAGGACTCCCAACAGAAACAACTTCTCAAAACACAACTTCAGCGAATCCAGACTCTGGAAAAGGAGAAGGCAGTAATGGAAGCACAGCTGAAGGAGTCTGAGCGTGCTCAGGATGGTCTCAGGAAGTGCATGGAAGCCTTGAGAGAGGACAAAGTCACTATGTCTCAAGAGATTGAAACCCTCACATCTTCTCTGTCACAGGTGCAGAGTGAGATGACAGTGTTACTTGAAGGAGGTCCTGTCATGGAGTGTCAAGCACAACTGAAGGCTCGAGAGGAAGAGGCACAAGAACTGAGTCATAAGCTTTCCCTCTCGCAGAAAAGGGTAACAGAGCTTGAGGGGAAGCTGGTATGTGTCCAAAGGGATGCAGCCAAGAGGGTGGGAGAGGCTGAAGACAGGCTACGAAAGGAACTGAAGCACCTACATCATGATGCAGGGATAATGAGGAACGAAACAGAAACAGCAGAAGAGAGAGTAGCAGAGTTGGCACGAGACTTGATGGAAATGGAACAGAAACTTCTTGCAGTCACAGATGAAAACAAAGATCTCAGAGCTCAAATTCAGTCTTTTGGGAAGTCCATGAGCTCTCTTCAGGACAGCCGGGACCAGGCCAATGAAGAACTTCATGTTCTGAAACAGAAATACTCTGCAGACTTAGAGGAACAAAAGAGTCTAGTGCAGAATCTTCAGAAACAGATGGCTCAGCTACAAGAGGAGCAACATTCCACTGCCAGGGACCGAGATACAGTGAGATCTGAGCTGACAGAACTGCAGAAAACCACTGATGAAAGAGGTCTCTTGGCCCATATTGAGACACTTAATCAGAAGCTCAGAGCCAAAGATGATGAGCTACTCCATTTGTCTTCAGAACTGGAAGGCTCTTCCAACCAAGTTAAATCTTTCTCCAAGGCCATGGCAAGCCTGCAGAATGAGCGAGATCGACTGCTGAATGAATTGAGCAAAGCACGTAAGATTGAAGAATTGAAGCAACAAGCAGAAGGGAGCGCTTCCACCACTTCTGAAGAGGTGCAGAGCCTTAAGAAGGCGCTGTCCTCCTTGCAGAATGACAGAGACAGAGTAGTAAGTCCTTGCTCTCTCTTCCTGTTCGTCTGTAAACCCCCATAGGAGATTTGGATCTTCAGATCTTAAAATTGAGCATGCTTAGCTGTGGTATTTGCAATGTGAAACAGATTGTCTTCACAGAATAGTTGAGGTTGGAAGGGACTTCTGGATATCTTCTAGTCCAACCCCCCCTTCTCAAACAAGGTCAGGTGTCATAGGTTGCCCAGTGCAGTGTCCAGTCAGATTTTGAATACCTCCATTGGTGGATATTCCACAACTTCTCTGGGCAACCTGTTTTTCCATGAATCTGGAAATGGTCCAGAGTTAGTTGCTCCATCACCTTCCCAGGGATGGAGGTGAGGCTGACCAGCTTGCAGTTCCCCAGTTCCTCCTCTTGCCGGTAGGGATAACGTGCTTTTGACCAGTCTTCAGGAACTGCTCCCAGCCACCATGGCCTTTTAGAGGTAATTTGCTTCCCAATGACCTTAGCACTTCTTGGCATGCTCCATTAGATCCCATGGATTTAGTATGTGCCATCTATGGTATCTTCTCTGACATATGGAAGCTGTGATTTCATTAGTTTGATTTAAATATTGAGGCATAGAAATAAGATGTGGGTTCCCTATTAACCTGCTTACTCCACATCTGTGGAAACTCATGGAATTGATTTGTTTTACATATCTAGAAGGGACTAGAGGAAATTCTTGGGCCTACTTCTCCTCTTTGCAGCTGATTCTCAAGACAGATACAAGGTGCTGCAGGTTCATTTTGACATCCTTGCTTGCTGTGTTTGTATAGTCTCTGGCACAATGCGTTTCTGCAAGTTTTACAGTTGCTGGTCAGATGACCGACTTCTGTTAATTCACAACAGGCTTTGTGATACAGTCTTAAATGCAACTTCCTCATTTTATATATATTTTATATCTCGGTCATTTGTGGAGTTCTGTTTCCTCTACTGCTGCTTTGTTGAAATCTGTGTAGCACTGCTAATAATGAGATAGATCCTCAGCAGAGGGATCTCCTGACTTAAGTGCTTCCCTGTCTCCAGAGTCTGTCACGTTGTCTTGTCATCAAAAATTGATTACAGTGATGGATGTGTAATGACAACTTATTTCTAATTCCAGTCCGAATAGACTGTCAAACGGATTTTAGTTCCTCAGTTCCCTAGTTTAGAGTAAATATGAACTTTGGGAGTTATTCTTAACCAGCTTCTTTTGTCTCACTTTGTCTTCCTCCAAATAAGAGAATTAACATCGTAATCTGGAATCTTTGTGTTAGTTCATGTCAAATCTTCATGGAAGGTCTCAAAACCCACTACTCTCATTAGCAATAGAATTCTGAGGGGGGGCTTTCTGAGTAGTCTTTAGTAGACTGCTGTAATCACTGATTCTGTTTCTAGTTCCTTTGTCATCTGAATGTGACCTTTTTAGTCCAGATGCCACAGTCAGAAATGCTCTTAAACCCATATAAGTAATAAATTTATCTGCTTGCTCAGTTGGCTGTTTTTTCCCTTTAATTCCAGGTAAGAGAGTTGAAGAATCTGCAGCAGCAGTACATACTGGTCGGGGTAGAATCAGCTGAAAATTCTCGCTTAAAAACTCAGCTGCAGGAATACCAACAGGACACAGATAAGCAGCGCTGTCTCCAAGAGCAGCTGAAGCGAGAAAGTATTTTGTACCAGCAGGAGCTCCAGCAGCTCAGGTGAGAATACAAATGTGCCATTTCTTTCATTCAGAGAGTGATGTGGGCAGAAGGCAAAGAAAGCGTTGAGAACCTTAGCCTCACCTATGCTAGGGTCACTAAATCACTTCACCCCTCTTGGGAATGGGCATATGTTCCCCTTGTTCGGCGTTTGCCTCGGACTTAGGGACAGGGGTTTCGGCCCAGTGTACTCAAAGGAAATGCCTGTGTGAAATAGATCAATGACCTTTTAATTTTTAGTTCCCCTCATGCAGTGGTGGCCAGTGTCATCTGTTTGAGAGGGAACTTAAGCTGCTTCTTCTATTGGGGTTTATGTATATAATTTCAAAGCTCTCCATTCCAAGCTGATGATGAACAACCTTTATTCTCCACTAATACAGTTGTTTAAGAAATAACTTTGTATGACTGTCTAATCCTTTCTTTCATTTGTTATGTCTTCTATTTTTTAAAAAGCCTGTATTTCAAGCCTAGTAAATTGTCATCTCCAACTGGACTAAAAACTAGTCAGACAAATATGCTCTGTTCTAAAAATGGGGAGAAAAATATTAGAATCACAGAATGGTTAGAGTTGGAAAGGACCTTGAAGATCATTCAGTTCCAACTGCCCTGCCCTGAACAGGGTCACCTCCCACCAGCCCAGGTTGCTCCAGGCCCTGTCCAACCTGGCCTTGAACCCCTCCAGAGATGGGGCAGCCAC
The DNA here is from genome assembly GCA_013400055.1 of Nycticryphes semicollaris. Taxonomy (NCBI): domain Eukaryota; kingdom Metazoa; phylum Chordata; class Aves; order Charadriiformes; family Rostratulidae; genus Nycticryphes; species Nycticryphes semicollaris. The sequence continues at coordinate 68,364 of VXBJ01001464.1, read as the reverse complement.
AGCTTCTCTGGGCAACCTGTTCCAGGTTCTCGCCACCCTCACAGTAAATAATTTCTTTCTGGTATCTAATCTAAATCTCCCCTCTTTCAATTTAAAGCCGTTACCCCTTGTCCTGTCACTACACTTCCTGACAAAGAGTCCCTCTCCATCTCTCCTGTAGCTCCCTTCAGATACAGGAAGGTGCTATAAGGTCTCCCGGGAGCCTTCTCTTCTCCAGGCTGAACAACCCCAGCTCTCTCAGCCTGTTCTCATAGGAGAGGTGCTCCATGCCTCTGATCATCTTCATGGCCCTCCACTGGACCTGTTCCAACAGGTCCATGTCCTTTCTATGTTGAGGACTCCAGAGCTGGACACAGTACCCCAGGTGGGGTCTTCAACATCTTCAACTGGATCAGGTTGCTCAGGGCCCTGTTCAACCTCATGTTGAACATTTCCAGGGATGTGCATCCACCACCTCTGGGCAATCTGGGCCAGTGTCTCACCATCTTCACTGGAAAGAATTTCTTCCTAATATCTGATCTAAATCTGCCCCCTTTTAGGGGGAGTTTTTTTACCCTCAAAACCTTTACTCCTTGTCCTGTTGCAACAGGCCCTGCTAAAAAGTTTCTCCAGATCTTTCCTACAGGGCCCCTTTAAATACTGAAAGGCAGCTCCAGCCTTCCCAGCATCTCTGTGGCCTCTGCTGGTCTCAGTTCAAGGGGTTGATGTCCTTCTGATGTTGGTGGTCCCAGAGCTGGAGGCAGCACTGCAGGGGTGTCTCCCAAGAGTGGAGCAGAGTGACAGAATCCCCTCCCTTGCCCTGCTGGCCAAACTGCTGGGGATGCAGCTCAGGAGATGGGGGTGTTTTCTGGGCTGCCAGCACACATTGCCATCTCATGGCCAGCTTTCCCTCCCCCTGCACCCCCAACCCCTCTGGGCAGGGCTGCTCTCTATCTCTCCATCCCCAGCCTGGGCTGGGACCGGGGAATGCCCCCACCCAGGAGCAGGTCCCTGCACTTGGCCTTGTTGAACCCCATGAGGTTTGCACAGACCCACTTCTCCAGCCTGTTCGGGTCCCTCTGGATGCCCTCCCATCTTTCACGTCTATCACTCCACCACTCATCTTAGTGTCACCTGCAAGCTTGCTGAGGGTGCCCTCAATCCCACCGTCCATGTCATCGATGAAGATATAAACAGTGCTGGTCCCAGTATGGATCCCTGTGGGATACCACTTTTTACCAGTCTCCATATGGACATTGAACTGTTGATGACTACCCTCTGGATGTGACCATCTGACCAATTTTTCATCCACTGAGCAGTCCACCCATCAAATCTCTGCCTCTCATGTAGAGAGAAGGATGTTGTGTGGGAACCATGTCAAAGGCCTTAGAGAGGTCCAGATAGACAACATCCGTGCTCTTCCCTTGTCCACTGATGTGGTGACTCCATCATAGAAGGCCACTAGGTTGGTCAGGCTGGACCTGGGGTGCATCAAGAAGAGCGTGGCGAGCAGTGGAGGGAGCATCATCCTCCTCCTCTATTCTGCCCTGGTGAGGCTGTATCGGGAGCACTGGGTGTGGTTCTGGGCTCATCAATTCAAGAAGGACAGGGAACTCCTGGAGAGAGTACAGCAGAGGGCTACAAGGATGACGAGGGAACTAGAACATCTCTCTGCTGAGGAAAGGCTGAGGGACTTGGGTGTTTTTAATCTGGAACAGACTGAGGGGGGGATCTCATCAATGCCTATAAATACTTAAGGGTGGGTTTCAAGCNTCCACTGATGTGGTGACTCCATCATAGAAGGCCACTAGGTTGGTCAGGCTGGACCTGGGGTGCATCAAGAAGAGCGTGGCGAGCAGTGGAGGGAGCATCATCCTCCTCCTCTATTCTGCCCTGGTGAGGCTGTATCGGGAGCACTGGGTGTGGTTCTGGGCTCATCAATTCAAGAAGGACAGGGAACTCCTGGAGAGAGTACAGCAGAGGGCTACAAGGATGACGAGGGAACTAGAACATCTCTCTGCTGAGGAAAGGCTGAGGGACTTGGGTGTTTTTAATCTGGAACAGACTGAGGGGGGGATCTCATCAATGCCTATAAATACTTAAGGGTGGGTTTCAAGCGGATGGGGCCAGTCTGTTTTCAGTGGTGGCCAAGTACAGGTTGGTAGAGCCCAGAGTTGCCCTTTTTTAAAATGGGTGCAACATTTCTTTTTCCAGTCACTGGCTCTTCATCCAAATGCCATGACTTTTCAAATGTCATGGAGAGTGGGACGCATCTAGTCAGGTTCCATAGAGTTATGTGTGTTCAGGTTCTTCAGGTGGTCACAAACCTGTTCTTCTCTTACAGTGGGAGGGACTTTTCTCCCCAAGTCCCTGCCTTGCTGTCCATCCAGTTGAGAGGTGTGGGGAGAAGAGGTTGCCAGTGAAGACTGAGGCAAAAAAAAAATGAGTCTCTCAGCCACCTTCTTGTCCGTTTTTACCAGTTTGACAGTTTTGCTCATCAGGGTGACTGTGCCCTGTTTCACCTGACTTTTCTGACTAACATACCTGTGGAAGCCCTTGTTATTCTTTGCATCCCTTGCCACATTCAGCTCCACCTGCCCTTGGCCTTCCTGACCCCATCCTTACACCACTGGGCAGTGTCCCTGTTCTCGCTCCGGGACGCCTGTCCCTGCTCCTGTTGCCTGTGCGGTTCCTTCTCACCCTGTAGTTTGACCAGCAGGTCTTGATGTGTGGCTTATCTGTGTCCAAAGAGATGTAAAATCTTTTAGTGCTTCTTCCCCTTCTCTCTGCCCCAAGACTAACCCTCAAACTTAACACTTCAGATCTCGTACAGTTTGAAGCAGCTTACAAATGTTACTTATCTCCTGATAAAAGAAAAGGAGACTTGTATCCTATCTTTGCATTGTTTCCACAAAGCAAATGAAGGAAAGGCCTCAAGTTTGCATGCTGGGATCAATGCGATGGTTCTGGTCCGTATTTGACTGAGGCAGTGATCGTGTTCTGATGACAAGTGGCATTGTCAATGACCTGCTTGACAAAACTCTCTGTACAGCTATATAAAACAACATGCAGGAATACTAAAAGTGTGAGCATTGAACACTCTGCAGTGTTGAGCCAAATACAGAATACCTCTTTAAACCTGCTTTTAAGGTTCCTCTACTTAGGTGGGTTGGGTTGGTTTGGTTTGGTTTAGATATCAAACTTATTTTCTGGCATGGGGTATTGAAAGGAAATAGAATCATCCTTGGCTTGTTCTGAGCTAGGTACCTGGATGTCGTAAGTGATGCTGACAATTTCCTTTGTGTTGTACTGGGCAGACAAGAGAAAACTACCTGGGAAAAGCAGAACAGCAGCATAAAGGAGCAGTACATGATGGTCATCGCAGAAAAAGACAAACAACTGAGCCATTTACAAAGTATTGTGCAAGAAATGAGACTGCCGCTCAGCAAGTCTCAGGTTGTTGAGGAGCAGTACCAAAGGAAGGTGGGTGGAAATGCACAGGTTCTCTGTTGCATGGAAACATGAGGCTTGAAATTCAGCCGAAGTACTGTGTGTTGCTTGTATTCAACTTGTCTAGACTGTGGTGTAGGATATGGTTGTGTGGCCTCTGAGGACTACCACCAATGCAACCTGGATCATTGAAAACCTTTGGAAAACTCTGGAGTGCCCTTATGTGCTCTTCCCTTAGTTCACGGTTCCATCACATGATGCTTTTATGTCAGTGGAGGATGTTTCGAGAGACTAAAAGAGACAGGGCTTCTTAGGCACCTCAGGTCCTTTTAAGCAGAACTTACAGAACTTCTATAGAACTTCTCAGGCCTGTCTTTCTGGCTGATTTAGGATTACTTCTTGCACTGTGATTGAATCTAAGGTCTTCTGGTCTAGTTTTTCTTCTAATGTTGCATTCTAATTTTTAAGTTTCCTGTTGAATTTTTATTGCTGTTTCTACCATGATAAGGATCTACAATCCTGACCTAAGCCCAGAGAGGCTGAAGATTAAAATTCAGCCTTTTTTCCCAGTATCACAATCCTGAAAGTAGAGTGGAATATGTTGAGTATTTCGCTTGGTCCACAGAAAGATGCTTGTCTGCTGCATGTACAACACTGCTAGGTTATAAGCAAGGAAAGAACTCTCCTGCCTGCACCTGTGATGTTCCAGTGAGATGCTTTTATGTCAGTGAAGGAGGGAGGAAATCTCCCTTTTCCCTCTGACACGCACATGCTTATATGAAATGAAAAAGATATGAGTGACTGACAGCAGTGTGGATGTTACTTTGTTTTTTTCTTGTTTTTTATACGTGTCTTTTTCCTGTCCTGTATTGTGGACGGCTTTAAGACAACTTCTGAGAAGGGTCTATTGTACGTACAAGTTCAGTGATATTTCCTAATTGTTTGGGTTTTCAGATGGCTTTTAGGATACTTCTGTTTATTCCCTATTTGCTGTTTTGCTTCAGCAGATCAAGTGCCACACCTTGGAATAATGTTGGGCTTTGACCTTGGAATACTAAGCTGAGAGGACTAATAGGAAAGTGGGTTGTCACATCTGCAGTGTATTTTTCATTGTTCTTTCCCTGGCAGGTTTCTTCAGAAGTTTTAAGAGGGGACTTTTCAAGCCTAGAAACAGAGACAAAACATCTCCAGGCCCAGCTAAGTGACAGCCTGAAAGAACTGCACCAAAAAGAGCTCAGAATTCAGCAGTTAAACAGCAAGGTACTGATTATATCTTCTATTTGCTTGTGGAGTCTGGGATGAGGAATGTGAGGAAGAGGGTAAGCTAGAAGAGAGCTCAGGGAGCAGGAATTGAATCTTCCTGTTCTTGTGGACATTTAGTGCAGTAAAAAAAAAAAAAATCAGAAATACTAGTTAGGAAAGACTTCTGGTGATAATCTAGTATGTCCTGCTGCCGCTCAAAGGAGCACCGTCACCAACATTGGACCAGGTCAGCCATGACTTTGCTTAGCTGAATGGGGGAAAAAATAGAGATTCCAGAACCTCTCTGAGCCTTTGTCTAGTGCTGCTTTACACTCCTGATGCAAATGTTTTTCTTAAAGTCTGATCTGACTCTTCCAAGCCACAGTCTGTTGCTACAGCCCTTTATTATATTTTCTGCCACTGCCAAAAGGAGTTTGGCTCAGTCTACTGTATGACTCCCTTTAACTTAATTGTAAGCTATGGTAAAATGACCCTAATATCCATCCTAAACCTCCTCTGGGGCACCTTCAGGCCATTTCCTCTTATCCCATGGCCTGTTCCTTGGGAGAAGAGACCAATTTGCCTTTCATGAAGTTGTAGAGGGTGAAAAAGTCTTCTCTCGGCCTCCTTTTCTCCAGGCTGAACACCCCCAGCTCCCTCAGCTGCTCCTCACAAGACTTGTGCTCCAGACCTCTCACCAGCTCTTTTGTCCTTCTCTGGACACGCCCCAGCCTCTCAATGTCTTTTTGTGGTAAGGGGCCCAAAACTGGACCCAGCCCTCGAGGTGGGGTCTCCCCAGTGCCCAGTCCTGCTGGCCACACTCATTCTGACACAGGCCAGGATGCTCTTGGCCTTCTTGGCCGCCTGGGCACACTGCTGGCTCATATTCCACCAGCAGTTGCCCAACACCCCCAGGTCCTTTTTTGCTGGGCAGTTTCTCAATAATAGCCTTACCCTCAGTTACAGAAAGAACAATTCTGCTTTCACAAAACTACAAGTTCTGTTCTTTTCTCAGCTCTCTCAAGTCTTTGAGGAGAAGAATGCCCTCTCCCTCCAGCTGCGCAGTAGCAGTCGGAACATCTGTGAGAGTCACCAGCGCTACGATGAGGTTCTGAACCGCTGCTTGGTGCTTGAGAGGCAGCTTCAGGAGCTGCAGTCTGCAGACAAGGGCATGGTAAGGGTGGTTGTCGTGGTGCCAGGGAGGGAAAAGCCTATTGTAGGTGGCTCCACTAATGAGCAGTGTTGTATCTGCCGTACATTCATGCTTTATTTCAGGAGCTGTTTGCAACAGATGCTGCTCCAGGAGCACCCCAGGAAAAGAATGAGCCTCAGAGAGGCAGTTACACACCAGAACTGCAGGAGTTGCAGCTGAGGTAAAGAAACCCTGGGAAAACAGGGGTGGGGATGTTAGTACTGATGGAGGTCTTTAGGCTAGTAATGAGTCTATTTCTGTTACTTGTCAGAGTGTTGGAAAAACTCAATTCTACACTAGGACCTTGCAGAAGTGGAGGAACTGGTATATGCACTTGACAGCTGTGACTAGTTAACTCTTTGGGTAGAACTTCAAAAAAAGAAGAAACAACATACAGCAGCAATTGCAGTTGACCATCACCAGCTAAACTAGCATCTTTGATTTGGTGGGCTGGGTCCATCACTAGCTGCTTAAGTGTATTAGTGGTCCTGGTCTCAAGGCTGTTTGCCTGAGTGTGTCTGGAACTGAGACCTAGCACACGATTACCTTCTAACCTTCTGGAACTAAGATCTAGCACATGATTCCTCATACCTTCTCAAAATAATTTTTGGAAGCTGGGGCTATGGATGACAGCCAGGGAACTCCTTCCTGATGTGACACAGAATCTTCATGGGATTTATCTTCTCCCTTGCTTTCCAAATAATTAAAATATATTAATAAAGGATGACTAAGTCTTCTGTGTAAAGTGTAAGGGAATTGGCATCTATTCATGTACTGCCTCAGCGAATACAACAGAAATGGAACAGTCCATGAATTAGCCATTTTTGGCATATGCTTGGTTATTTTCTGACAGGCTGTCTGAAACAGAACACTTACATAGCAACACAAAACAGGATCTGAGGTATTTGGAGGAGCAGCTGGAGGAAGAACGTGACCATCGTCTCGCTGTAGAGGAGGCGCTGTCTGCGGCACAGGATCAGATCAGGAGGTGAGGGAGCTCGAGCAAATGGGCAGTGTCAGCATAGAAGTGGGATGATCCTTGCTCCGTGTTGATCTGCGCTTCATTGTGTCCTTCTGTTGAATGTCACTGAGGGCATAGAAATTACTATATTGTGTCTGTCACAAAATAGTTTTGGTTGGAAGGGACCTCTGGAGGTCCTCTGGTCCAGTGCTCCTGCTCAATCAGGACTATATAGAGCCAGTTGCCCAAGATCACGTCCGGAAGGCTTTTGAGTATCTCCAAGGCTTGAAGACTTCAAAACCTCCCTGGGCAGCCTGTGCCAGTACTCAACACCGTCACAGTAAAAGAGAGTTTCCTGATGTTTAGGCTAGCTATCCTTCAGTTGTAGGCAAAGATAGAATGAGAAAACTGACTAGGCATTGACAAAAATTCTGACTAGACATTAGCTGCCAGCTTTCCCAATGACTTAAATTGACTACTGGAAAATATGATTTGGAGATGGAGAGAGTTGGGTGACGGCAGAACAGGAGTTTTCATACTTCCAGGAGATTTGTCTCCTCAATGAGCACATGTCTGTCATGGGCAAAACAGTCTTGACTTGAAGAATGTCACTCAATTTTAATGTATTGCCAGTTAACATAAACTTTTACTTAAATTGGGTATTGAGAAACAATTAAACACTCAAGGAAAATACTTCCCGCTGCCTCTCCCAGGCCCCATCTTCAGTCTAGACACCTGCCCTGTTGCCAGCATCAGGATGGTTTGCACCATGCTCAGTACCTTTGGTGGAACAAAGGGCTGTGGAGGCGGCCAGGGTCAGTATGCAGTGATTTCTCTCTGCTTCTCCTTGTTTCTAACTCATTTCGTGCTCCCTCAGCAGCTACACCCACTGTTAAATACATTTGAGAGAGGCACCATGTGCTTCTGTGAGTGCAGTTTTGACAGACAGTAAGGCATCACCCATTTACCAGCAGCTGGAGCCAACTGGGACTGAAACAGGGCAGTTCATAGACCTAACTCCCTGTTACCAAAACCTTGCCAGTTATACCCAATACCAATGTCTCTCAGGTTACTTGACAGGTGCCCTGATAGTCAGCAGATAAAAGGAGGCTGACCTAGACTAGATGTTAGAATTAGGATGCATTGAGTTGCATGTTAGAAATGCCTGTTTCTCCTCATTGACTACAAAAGCAGGTTTTATCACATAGCTTGACTTTAGGCACTTGTGCTGTGTGTTTCCTGGTAGTTAAAATAAACCTCTGTGTTGGGAGTCTTTCACGTGAAAACAATGGCTTTCTTCTGACACACATGCTGGTTCAGCCGAAACACACTGGTCTATGTGGAAGGATTCTGGATTAGGTCCCCTGGAAACTGCTACACAATTCAGTCAAGTGTAGCCCCTTCTGTAGCATTAACATCTATGGAAGCCTCCTACAACTGATTTCACTTCACTAACTAGTGCTGGCCTGGAGATTTGACAGTACTGCTTCTGGATTTCATCTAATAGTATCTTGCCAGTCTTGAATATCTGCCACTAGAAAATACTTAGGAAGAACCATCACTACTGGGACCAGAGCTGGTTCCAGAATAATATAATAGAATTTCAAGTATATGGTTAAATCATCTGCCCTGGCTTCTTTCAAGTTACACACTATGAAATTTCACTTGAAAGCCCCAATTAAGTTAAGTTAAAAAGTTTGGAAATTCCTAAAAGACAAAAGGAAAAAACAGCACCAAAAAGTAATGAGTTTTGAAATGATGGGGTATAAATTGGGTAAGGAAGACTCGAGTGCCAGCAGCTGAATTGTTCCCTCTACTGAGAAGGATGGTGATCTGCATGTCAGGCAGTGGGGCAGCTTTACTTTTCACTATGGCTGTGGGCACAGGAAGCGGCTGCACCAAGCAAGTGTAACTTGTCTAGAGAGCACAGTGTGTCTTCTCTGTTAGGGTTTCACCAGCCTCCTGGTGGGGGAAGGAGGACCACTGCTTGCTGGAGCGCCCAGTCCCCCTGCTCAGCTTGAGCTCAGGAGGAACTACTGTTGTACAAATGAATCCAGTTCTTGTCAAGTGAGGCTGTGGCTTGTTTGCAGTGGCTCATTACTTTTTGCAGAAACACATCTTTCCCTGAGCTTGTCTACAATGTTGGGTTTGGGGTATCGTAAGAAAATGAATTTAATTTCATGGTTTTGGTGGCAGGTTACAGTCAAGTGAGTGGATGCCTTCCTTAGATGCCAGCATTGATAGGACTCCAGATCATGAGCATTCCTTGCTGATTGACTCCATGGATAACAGTTTCAGCAAAGTAAGAATTTACATTCACAGCTGTCAGTGATGTGAGCCCTGGGTGATGCAAGAAAATGTGAACTGAAAACTGTGAACCTGTAGCAGCTAAAGCCTTCTGTAGGCACCTTTTAAGTCTGTTCAGGTTCATGCAGGTTTCTGCTCTTTTCCATGCCAGAAGCCACACGTTGTTGTGGTGGTGGCCCTACTGCAGCCTAGCAGTCATCTGTCCCATTTTGCTGGCTGCGAAGCCCTGCTGAAGGGTTTGCCCTCTGGTCTCTTGAGGGCTTGGGGGTGGTGCTCTCAAGACCAGCATCAGCAGAATTATGGCAGGAGCCATAACTGGGTGCTACTCTGTGCTCATGGCGGGGATTGTTACTAGAATATACAGTTTTGTCTTTCTATTGGAACTTGTCTACTAGACATTACATTGTCTGAGGGCTCCTTGAAGAGCCTGTATAAAGTAAGGTCACTCTACAGCAGCTTGTTCAACAGCTTCAGAAGCCCTTTCAGCTTCAAGGGTGAAAAAAACGCAAAATATAAATAATAGTTTTCTTCCTCTAGGCCAGAGAGTGAATTAAGGATTCCCAGTAGCTCAAGACTCCAGCAGAAAAGTACCAATGATCCATTTATTTATATTTCACTTAGAGGGGCTGGAAATTTGTAGAGATCAAATGTTGGAGGGAGATGTTCTGCATTCTGTTGCCCTCTCTCAAGCAGAACTGGAGAGAGACGGTTCATGAAACTTGCAGAGAGCAGGGGAAGGGGAATATTTCACTGAGGATTGGCTCTAGAGGTCGAATCCGACTGGAACGGGTTTGGGGAGGTTGATGCTTATTAGCATTAGCTTATTAGCTTAAACTTAACTTCATGGTCAGGAGAGCTCTGGGCGAAGGCACCTGGGGACATACCCGTTCCTGGTTACAAACTGGTCTCTCTTTTACTCTTCCAGACTCAGAATATCCTTGGACTGCGACGCCTGTTACGATCTCTCTTCCGTTCCCGGACCCACTTGCCTCTACTAGTGGCTGTGTACCTGCTTGTTGTCCATGTCCTGCTCTTCCTGTGCTTCATGGGCCACCTATGAACAGGAGTAATAGCCCTTTCTTAAGCCACAGCCCTCTCTGTAATCCCTGTGTCTGTGTTCCCTACCGACAGAGCAGCACTTCACCCAGCTGCCTTCTTTCCCCAGATCAGCCCTTACAGAGCAACTATACCCAGGTCTCTTGCTGTTGAGGTATGCAGCAGCCTGGGATTTGCTTCCTGGACATCTGCCATTCCTTCAGTGGTTTTAAGTGAGGTATATTTTCTAGGCCAGGGTCCTCATGCTATAAGCCTCAAGGACAGCATCTGTTTCTGTACCTGGAGGAAGCACCACTCATTTTACATAGTATTGTGCTGTGGTGGGAATAAGAAAAACATTCTTGAGTTCCTGCAGTACTTCAGCACTTCTAGGGTCTGTAGGATCTTCCCCCTCTTAAAGTGCATCAGTGAGTTGGGCTGGAGCAATCTTGTAGCTCAATACAGGAAAAAGAAGCTTCTTCCCTTTCTTCCATCCCTTAGGTTTGCTCTGTGGCTCAGCGCTGTTTGAAATGTATATCCTAAGGAAGTTGTAGACACTTTAGGAACATGAATTGAATTTCAGAGTTGTGTTTCCTGCTCAGTTGCATCTCCTGTTGAAGAAAGGCCAAAATTACTATGTTTGGACCTGCTGAGCCTTCCATTTAAAAACAGTCATATGCTGCCCTGACAAGCTGTAAAACAATGTCAGTAATTTAGTTATTAAAAAGGAATAGGAAACAAGAAACTTCAGCTCTTAGTTAATAACCTTTGCTGCTTACAGCATTTGTGCACCTCTTATGGTGGATGCTGCTTGAGTACCTCTTAATGAGAGCAGACGCACTCCTGTGTTCTCATCCGTTGAGCTCTGGTGACAAGATCAACCTGTATAGGCTGCGTTGAAGAGATTCATAATATGGTGTGTGGGCCCAAATCAAAGGCAGAAGCCTCAGTAATAAACTGTCCCCCCTACACCAAGGAAGGGAATAGAGAGTCCTGAAAGCTTCTGCTATCTCTGCTTTAGGAAAAGCCTGTTGTAGAACATTAGTGCCGGTCATTGGACTTGTTTGAATCAAAAGGAAACTGATGCAAATGGACTTGACCTTATAGGATGTACGGAAAGCTGTGTTTTCTAAAGAACTCTTAAGTGTGTCCTGGAATTGAGACTGGCAATTCTCTCCAAAGGAAGAATGCTGAATGAAAGAAGACAGTTTCGGATAAGTTCCCTGTCAGGGACCAAGTAGTGCTTCTGTCCAGAGCACTTGCCAGGATTGTATTTCCCTCTTGATAGTGTGTTAATAGTCACGTTTTTCCCATGGGAAAGAGGCAGTTCTTTTGCTATTGCTGGTAAGCTAAGATTCTGTAAAGCCCATTTGAGGATGGATGGATTTTTATCATAGTAGCTAAAATAATTGAATCTCTGGCAGGTCCAGAATGTTGGCACTAGATATCACTTTGTGCACTACCCTGATTATCTGTGTGGACCTTGTCAACTATGTGAAATGCAGCAACCAAATACTTTGCCTATAGCTGCCCAGGGGCTCTGCCCCTGTATATATAATAAAGGTTATTTTTCAGATGGAATTTGTGTAATGTTGTCATGTCAATGTCAGAGATCTCTCCAGAGCATGATGCTGCTATATCACACCTTTTACAGGGCCACCATGGGACTGTAGGTCTCCTTTGCATACACTTCCTTTTATGTTGATTGCAGAAACTTTCTTCATGTTATTTGGGTGCCTGTGGGGATGATACTTTTCCACATCTCCCCTCTCAGCCTTTTTCAGGTCTTGCTGCAATGACCAAAGAAGGAAATTGGAATTGCTTTCAATATTGAAGTGCTATAAGACAAGATCTGCTTGGGTTTGCTCATGGCATTTAGGCATGTTTGGCTGAATTCTCCATCCTGTCGGAGTTGTGCAACCCTGGGAGAGACAAAGGAGTTGGCAACAGCTAGCTGGAGGCTGCTGACTTACGTAGTCAAAATGTTCTGTCTTCTTCCTGCTTTCCAATAGTCAAAAAGAGGTACCTCTCTCCGTGCTCAGTGCTACAGTCCACCACCACCATGACAACAAAAGCATTTAATACTTCCACTGTATTTGATAGAAGCAAGAGTTATAAGCAAAGTATGTTTCCTTAAAGCCCATGATGAAAGTTTTCCTGAACTGAGACAAGCTTCTGTTGGTTCAGAGGCATCTACATATTTTATACCTTCAGGGAGAACAGTTACAGCTTAGATTAAATAAATAAACTAAAACCTCAGACGGAATTCCTGATCTGATAATCATAGTCTGACCTAAGAGCTTTGTGGTTTGACCTAATGAAATATTTTTTTTTTCTTTATTTGGTAGCTCTGCCTTGTCTGGTTTTGTGATCTGTTTGCAGTGGAATCTGAGGAGGATGGAGCTGTGCTGTGGTGCACGGTTCCATCCAGCTCAGCCACTGCTGGGACCTGGGTCTGTTTGTGCCAGGAGGGGGTGCTATGAGGGACAGGGAACGGTGGGAGCAGTTACTGCCCCTCCTTGCCCTTTTGGCTGCCTCTGCAGAGGCGGTACAATGGCAGACACAGCATGTGATGAGACGGAAGAGGAGGAACCTCTGCTGACCACTGAGGTCAACTCAACCGACTCCTTCCAGCAAGAGCTGCGTGAAGACGAGCGCTAAGAAACAACAGTGAGTTATGGTCATAGCTCACATCCTCCTGAGTGGGGTGGAGGCACCTGTTTGCAGACCAGACCCTCTTTTCAAGGAAACTTGCTGCTTCCCTGGGGCCCAAATGCAGGATATTACCCAATGACTGATGAGCTTAGTACAGCCTTTGGACTATTTCCCCTACGGGTCTTTCATGTGGGTACTAACAATGTCCCAACAAGAAGTCCAAAGTTGATCAAAAGAGATCTTAGGGCTCTGGGAAGAATGCTGCAAGATTCAGGGGGCACAGGCAGTGTTTTCTTCAATTTTCCCACCAATGGGAAGAGATGTTGGAAGAAACACGTGCCCAAGACATCGATACCTGCTCCAGGACTGGGGCCTTTGTTTTTTATAACCATGGGAGAGATTGGAGCCATAGAGCACCCATCGATGGCATGAAGTTTACCAAGTCCAAAGGCTGGATTCTGCAGCTGGGAGGGAGTAATACCAGGTACAAGTACAGACTAGGAGAGAAGCAACAAGAGCAGCCCTGCAGAGAGGGACCTGGGGGTGGGCAGAGCTCAGCAGTGAGCCAGCAGTGTCCCCTGGCACCAAGGGAACAAACCCCATCCTGGAGAGGCATCAAACATGGCACGATGGGCTGGTCCAGAGTGAGGATGATCCTGCTGTGCACAGTGCTGGGATGGAACCCACTACTGGAGAAGGAAACAAAGGCCCTAGAATGGTTCAGAGAAGGGTAATCAAGCTGGTGAAGGGCTGGAAGGGATGTTCCTGCGTGATCTGGTCTAGGTGTTCCTACTCCAGCGGGGGGATTGGACTAGATGATCTTTCAAGGTCCCTTCCAATCTCTGATATTCTGTGATTCTGTGATGTCCTCTGGGGAGTGGCTGGGGACTCCAGGTTGGTCTGGTTTGGAGAGAAGGAGGCTGAGGAGTCACCTCATGGCTCTGCAGCTTCCTGAGGAGGGATGTGGAGAGGGAGGTGCTGAGCTCTTCTGCTCGTGATCCAGGGACAGGATACCCAGGAGTGGCTCAAAGCTGCAGCATGAGAGGGCCAGACTGGACATGAGGAAGCGTTTCTTTATGGAGAGGGTGGTCACACCCTGGAAGAGGCTTCCTGGAGAGGTGGTCAATGCCCCAAGTCTGTCAGTGTTTAAGAGGTGCTTGGACAATATGCTTAATAACATGCTTTAACTTTTGGTCAGCCCTGAATTGGTCAGGCTGGTGGACAGGATGATTGCTGTAGGTTCTTTACAACCGAAATATTCTACCCTGTTCTATTCCAAGCCCTGTCTATCTTGCTATTGTGTCAAATAGGAGTGACTGCTCTGAGCTTTTCTTGCCTCATTTGACTTGTTCAGAAAAGGAAGTTATTTTGGTCTGCGTTGTTTATCTGGTGTCAAACTATTGTGATTCGTGCTACTCCTTCCAACATTGTGCACTCCCCACCAGTAATCGATGTACCAAAGAGTTTGATTTATAAGTAAGTGCTTAGGATTATTTAACTGTATGCTTTCTGTCTTCCTAGTTCAAGCTGTTTACTTGGCTGCTGGTTTGGGGTTTTTTTGGTCCTGGAAGAGCTTTCATGTATGTCTGTGTGTGTTTATATATATTTTTAATTGTGCTGTAGAGTACTGAGCCAAATTTCATAACAAGTTCTGTAAGCAGTAGATTTCTTTAGATCTCACTCAATTGTCAAAACATGGGAGTTCAGCCTTATGATTTTTTTGTATTTTTATGTCAGAATTATTTTTTGGAAGAGATGGAAATGGAGAGCATGATCTGGTTTGCATACTAAGAAAGGTAATTGTGCCCCCATCAAGCACTACTTGTGGAGTCAGCAGTTTGTACCCTGGATGTACACCTTGTCAGCATCCCAGAGCACAGGCAACATGCACGAGGGACTGGGGGCATGCACGGGAACAAATGCAACGTGCGAGGGACAAGTGCAGCACCCTGGCTGGGTTCTGGTGCTCACGACTCAAGCAGTTGGGGGCTGGGATGCAGGAAGTGGAGATCACTGAAGTTAAAACAGGAACTCGGAGCACACAGCGGCCCAAAAGCTGTTGCCAGCATCAGGTGCCAGAGCAAAAATCAGCAAGATTTGCCAGCAGGAGCTGGGGAGGCTTTTAAGGTAAGAAAGCTGATTGGGCTTCGGGAGTGGAAAGTGAGAAAAAACAAGATGTAGGAGCTTGGTGAGCAAAGAGAAGTCCTTCCTGTCACAGCATGTGTGGGTTGATAGCACAGCGTTTGCTTCTCTGGCTGCTCCCTTGGTCATTGTTGTTGCTCTTGTGTTTGAGGACCTGAGTAACCACATTTCCAAATCAACCATGGGGACTGTGCTGTGTGTAGCAGCCCTGTATTTGTCCTGTAGCAGATGATTTCAAGGGGAAAAATGGGACAGACTAAAAGGTTGAGCTGCTTCTCTGGTTGATATTCCTCATTATAAAGGGTGTTTGGAACCTTGTGGAGTGATTGCGGTCTGTGGTTCGTCATGTTCCCATGATGGGTGGTAGGTGGCTTTGGAGAGCAGTTGGTCAGGAGCCATTTATGGCAGGATTTAAAACCCTGTGCCACCTGCATTTGAGCCAGCTTCAAATCAGTTCCCTGTTGAACAGCCCTGTGCTAGTTGGTTATTGCTGCTGTTACATCGTTAACAAAAATGAGCCACAAACTTTAAACATCTTTGGCTGCTAATAAATGAGGGAGGGGAAACGGAAATGAAAGGTATTGTTCAATTATGCCACATTGCCCATGTGAGCCTTCCTGCTTACATTTGCAATTAGCTATGTTCAGGTTTTCATAAAATTACTGTTGGTGCATGCAAGCACAGTGGAGGATGTCACAGACCTGCTATGCACTGTGTTCTGTAGTTTGACAACATTATTATTTGGTTTTATTTTTTTTCCCTTCCCTGAGGCAACCAGAAGGCCTAAAGACAGATCTTCACATGTGAATCTGTGTTGGGCCACATGCTCTCCTTAGCAAATGATCAGGCTTTTGTTTAACAAAAGAAAGTCTCATCCCCGCTGTGCTCTTGTAGTTTCTGTTCTCTTTACAGTGATGAATCTCTAGGTAATTGGTAAGCGCAGCTTGAAGCTGTACTGATCAGTGAACTGTATGAACTAGAAGGTTATTAACATGTTTTTGTGTTGTACAATTAATTAGTTGCTCAGCATGAACATTTTGCTTGCACAGAAAGCAGCTATCCCGGCGCTGGGGCCAGTTTGCGAGTTACCAGTGGGGTTGTGGGACTGAAGTGTCAGTGCTGTTGGGAAAAACACAACAAAAGCGTGGTGTTAAAGGAGGATCCACCATAGAGCAGTTCCCATCCCTCCTTCTGGTCTGTCCACAGGGTTATGTGGTGGTTAAGTGATGTGAAACGGGGCTCAGCAACCCAGCCTTTGCAGCACATTCAGTTCAGTCTTTCTGTCCCTTTTTTCCCCCCAAAAGCTGCTTTGGTGTCAGTAAGAGCAATTTGGGAGTCCTTGCCCCCACAGGCAGTGATAGGTGGTAGGCGTGAGATCCTGCTGAGAGGGATCGCTCTGTGGCACAGGGGCAGGCAAACCATGTAATCTTCCTTCTGCCTCTCATTTTGTAGAAACTGTGTTGTTTGGGAGGGACTTTTTCATCATCTTTTTTCACAGTTACCTTGAAAATGAAATGTTGGGAGTTTTAGGTTTCACATTTAACTTCCCATTCCTGGGCCTGTCACTTCCTCAGGCCCATTATGAGCGGTACCACTGCAGCCTCAGTCTTTTCAGCCCTGCAGACTTCGCCATTTTAGCTCCATTTCCTGATTTTGCCGTGTGACAGACACAAACACCATGCACCTTGCTGCAACAGCACCGCCAGACGAGCACACAGCCTTTCTCTGAACCTGGGCAGTGGCTGAAGGGCTGGGAAACAGGAGATGCAAGGAGTCCCACCTTGGGCAAATAAGCACCTCACCATGGTGTCAGAGCAAGCCATGGCTTTGGCGCTGTGCCGTGACTGTGATTAAAGAAGGGAGGTTAAAGCAGCGAACAGCCTCCCACAACGCAAAAAATTGATGTGTATTGGAAAAGCAGAATCTGGAAGCCAGATGCTAGCATAGATTTGCATGAAAATAAGGTGTGCGGTTTTGTCACCAAAATCAGGAATAAAACTCCTGAACACTTGATTAAAGAGCAGGCACTACTTTATTTGGTACTGGGGACATGGAGGATCTCTCCACCCAATGTGTCCACCCGCCGGAACTGCCCATGTGACTTTTATACACATTTTACAACTTCATTATGATACTAGAACCTCCCACCTCTATTTGATTGCTCAGTAATTTACATACAATTATACAATTACACCATCAAGTTACAGCTCCCAGGCATGCTCGAGGGAAGGGTCTTCACCCGGGCAAGGGTCTTCTTAACCTGTGGGCATGATTGTCAGTGTTATAGTGAAGGTAGTTCAGTTTAGGACACTCAGAATTTCCACTTTCCTGCCAAGTTGGCTGAACTTCTCAAAACATGGAGATCAGCACCATCCTCAAGGTCCTTATGCTCGATGTGCCTCCTCGAGAGTGATACAATACCGGCCTCCCTTGATCAGGAGCTCTTTCCAGTAGCTCGTGCTGGAGAAATTGAAGGATAGAATTCTCATTGTTCATGAGAACACACATAAGGCCTTTCAGCACCAGTTACTAATGGCATTTCAGGGGTGTGCTTTGGTAACATTTTCACTGTGGATCAGTGTGCATGAAGAGTAGTCTACACCAAAAAGCCCTGTGTGTGTTGTTGAAAGAAGTGCTCGGCTCAAGAGCAGCTATTTTGGGGTGTCAGTTTGGAGGGGCAGAGAGCTGATCAGGGAGATGGCCTGATAGAGTCCTCTCTAGCCATGGTGAGGGGCCAGCGGTGCCCTCGTGCTGGGCTCTGGGTGATGCTGTGTCCTCCTTGTGCAGATGTGGAAAGCTGTCGTGGGACACGATGTGTCAGTGAAGGTTGAGGCTCAGGGAGACGACTGGGACACCGACCCTGATTTCGTGGTGAGTGTCTGCTGTCAATATCCATGGTGGTGTGAAGGGCTCACTGGCCCTGGGCACCTGCTGGTCTCCTGGGCTGGGGCAGGGGCAGAGGCAGGGGACGGGCACCACCGGCTGTGCGGGGTCAGTCAGGTCCCACCAGCCTCTGTCAGGTCATGTCTCTAACCCCTTTCTGACCCATATATATGATTAGTCTCCAGAACTTCCTGCATCAGTCTACCCCACATCTGACTACAAGTTATATCACTTAGTATACGATATTTAGATTCTTTTAAACCGGCTCCCTGGTAACTTCACCAAGACCTCCCCACAACTTATAGCAAAGATTTACAATTTCTCTTTCCCATACTGTAATTGCATGGGAATCCAGCATTGCAATCATTTGTCAATTTTTTCTGGATGGAGGAATCCTACCCAATTTGTGGTCCCCTTGTGCAGAGGTAGCTCTGCGCTTCTAAGTACCCTTGTTTTCTATCTAGTCAATTGTCTAGGTGAGAAGATGAGGGAATAGAAGGACTGAGCCTGTGGGACCCCCATGCATTCATACAGTATCATGATTTTTGTTTTCTCTTTGATTCTCTGTTCCTTTCCTAGTATGTCATTCACACTTTGGCCAACTCTGTATTTGCTACTCTTCTACATAATTGCACATAATTCTATATTTTGTATTCCTTCTGGAATGGTAAATATTTTTGAACCATCACTGTGCAGATAAAATTAGGTGGTTTTTTTTCTCCATATGCTTTGCTTTTGTACTTATTAACCTTTACAATTTTATCAGCCACTGATTTGGTGTCACCAGTTCTTTCTGCACTGCTTTGTATCCTGTATTTGGTTAACCTAAACAGTCCTTTACTATCTCAAGACCTTGACGTCTCTTTCTTCATGCTCTTTTTCTAAATCTCTTTGGAGCACACGGCACATGAAGCCCTGCTCCTCCTGGCGCCAAGGCGCTCCAGCCACGACTTACAGCCTCAGGTGTCTCTGAAACTGCTGAGATTTTGGATTCCTTTCCAAGAGACTTTCTTGTTGGATGGTCTCTTCTGTTACACAAGAGTCCTATGTTTTTGCATAGTTATTTCCAGTAAGAAATTCTAGTTTGGAACAGAAAAGCAAGTCTCCTCCTTAATTATTGTCAAAATAATTGTAAAAAAAAATTATGCTGTCAAAATTATTTCTTTTTACCTAATTTCTTCTGTTTGTGGAAGCATTTAAATTAAGTCTGAACAAAATAAGATTTTGTGTTAATTTTTTAATTGTGTTTGGTATATACATATTTTTATCTTTACCTTGTATTAGGAAGGAGTTTATTGTTGCTTCAATTTATCAAATACACATTCAGGCCTTCCAAAAAGACAACACGTGCTGTAACAACAAAGCTAACGTTCGGCTTCTTCCAATAGTTTCCTAAACAATTATTTCCACAGCATTTTTGGGCACTGGCTCCTGCCCGAGGCAGAGGGTTGGGGCTCCTGCCGTCCCCGGGATCCCGGCCCTGCGAGACGTCGGTGGCGGGTGGAGACGAGGGTCCGGGACCCACGGCCGCCCCCTTCCCTTCCGGGCCCGGTCGCCCCGGGCCAGCCCAGCCCGGCGGAGCCGCGCGGAGCGCCGCTCTCGGGGGCCGGGGGGCNCCCGGCGGCCGCTGACGGCCGCGGTTTCCTCCGCAGAACGACATCTCCGAGAAGGAGCAGCGCTGGGGAGCCAAGACCATCGCGGGCTCTGGCCGCGCCGAGCACATCGAGTGAGTGGGGTCGGTGGGGCGCGGCGGCCGGGGACGGGCCTGCGGGCGCTGCTGTCCAGGCCCAGGCTGCGGGAGGGCCGCCCGGTGGCCGCGCCCCGGGAGGGGAAGTGGCAGCGCCGGCGTAATTAGGGCTTGTTCGCCGCGGAGGTCGAGCGGGCCTGGGCGGGGCCGTCCGCGGGGGAGCCGGGACGGCGCTCCCGGCTGTGCTGGGTCCTTTGCCGGGTGCACTCCCGGCTCCAACGCAGCCAGGTGGCCGGGGAGTGGAGCCCCCGCCTGCCCAGCATTGCCTGGAGCCGCTCCCCGCCCGCCGGGGCCCCGCCGGCCGTGTCAGGACCCCGGTGTCCGAGGTGCTGCCCTTGCACCAGGGCCAAAATTCGCTGTGGTGCTGTCAGGTATGGGCTTTCAGGTGCCTCCGGCCAGTGGCTGTCCCTGTGGGCAACCCTGTTACCCTGCCCAGAGCTATCCGTGTCTGGCAGCTCCCCTGGGACACGGTGGTGCTGCCTGGCAGCGTGGCTGGTGCAGCACAGGGAAAGGGAGGCCTGGGTGGCTCCTGCTGAAGACGGGGTAGCCCGGGATGGCGGCTCGATTGCACCTGGATGCCTATGGCTCTGGGCCATTTGCCAGCCCCCAGGGTGGCATCTCCTCGTCACAGAGAGGTGGCCACACATGTGTGAGCTGGAGAGGCCTGCTGTGGGCACAGCTGGCAGCGTGTTTCTGTGTTGGGCTGTCGGCAGCATAGGGATGTTCCATCCGGCTGCATGGGTCTGTGCAATCACACAGTGACCTGCCCTGACTTTCTCTGTCTCATCAGCATCCACCAGCTGAGGAACAAGGTGTCAGAGGAACATGAGGTCATCAAGAAGAAGGAGCTGGAGGCTGGCCCTAAAGCTTCTTATGGCTACGGAGGCAAATTTGGAACAGAGCGGGACCGAATGGATAAGGTAACAGCTGTAGAGGCCTTCCTTGGGCACCAGTGGAAAAGTCTTTTTCTCCTAAAGGGAAGAGCATCCCTGTTTCTTGGCCTGACCCTGAAGGCAGAGAATGGAGGGCTGGCGTGGGTGTACAGATTCACACATTTAGCTACTCCATAATCTGTATCCAGGATCTGTTTTGAACCCATTTGTATAATTTGTCTCTACAACTTCCTTGCAACACTCCCCTTAGCTGTGAAGAAGGACTTTCTGCAGTTTGTTTCAAACCCACTGCATAGCAATTAAATTAGGTGTCTCCCTACTGTCCTTAGAGAACTAATGAATAATAATTCCCTCCTCACAGTCTGCATTACAGACCTTTGTCAGAACTCCCCGGGATGAAGCCCTAGTTCATTTCCTCTGTTCTCATGTCAAATCTGTTTTATGTTTTCTGATAATCATCATCAGGCTTCTTTTTATATGTTTCAGCATCTAGTGTTTCTCACTCGACTGGTGTTTGGAAGCAGCAGGTATTGAGCATCCCACGGTTTGTGTGACAAGCCAGCAATGGAGCTGGTTTTGTGGCATGGCTGCCCATGGAGCTGCGTCACAGGTCCCAGGGCAGGGCCAATATGGCAAAGGCTGTGCAGAAGCCATCGCCACCACCAGCACAGTCAGCTCAGACCTGTCACCTGGTCGCCACCAGTGCCTTGGTGTTGGGACAGAGCCACAGTGTGGTGGCTGTGTGTGTCCACCCCACTGGTCTGCCAGTGGGCTCTCATGTCATGCTGTCTCTCTCCTCAGTGTGCAGTGGGCCATGAGTATGTTGCTGATGTTGGAAAGCACTCTTCGCAGACAGATGCCGCCCAGGGCTTTGGGGGCAAGTATGGAGTCCAGCGGGACCGTGCTGACAAGGTGTGTGGGACAGGGTCTGCGCTGCCCCTAAGACGCTGGGATACACTGAGGATCGTGGCTGCCATTTTCCAAGTGCAGGGTTAGACATGCCAGGCACTAGTTCTCTACTGAAGCAGGACTTCACCTCCTTTGCACAGGACAATGGCTGATGACAAGTTGCAGGTCACTTGTGAAGATTAACTCTTTGGTGTGCATTAACATCCTTGCAATCTCCTGTCCAGGCAGTGTGTGTTTGTCTTGGGGGCCGTGATGTTTTGCATCTCCAAGCCCCCAAGCTGTGCCATGCACAGGGGCAGGAGTGGATGGAGACAGCATGACGCACACCCTGGTGTCACATGCTGCCCAGCTACCTCTCCTGCTGAGAGGGTGTTTGGTCAGAATGGTAGCCCTCTTGCCTGGACTGCAGGGGCTCCTGCGAGAGCCCATGGTGAGGAGGGGTGGCCTGTGCCAGCCAAGGAGTGGCATGGTGCCTGGTGTTCAGCACAAGATGGGGAGCAGGGTCCCAGCCCTAGAGGAGGGTGGGTGAGGCCCAGCTCAGTCCTCAGGATGACTGATGTTCTTCGTCTTTTTGTTCCAGTCAGCACTGGGCTTTGAATACAAGGGTGATGTGGAGAAACACTCGTCCCAGAAAGGCAAGTCCCTGGGCTCCTGTGGGCACTTGTCACGTTGTCCAGCTTCTTCTCTGCTCCCAAAGTACCATACTGTCTGCTGTGGCACAGTCCCCTTTGCTGTCCCCCTCCTGCCACTTGTTTCTGATTCCTGTTCCCAGTCAGCAGCCCTATTCCTTGCTGTCCTGTACCACCCTTCTGCTGTACATCTGGCTTGTCCCTGCATTTCATTTTGACAAAAACCACGTCATGGCTGAGCAGAGAGGACATCATCACATGCACCCCCAATGGATGGATGGTGTTCGCTTTCCTCTGAAAGTCTTTTCGGGCAACTTCTCCTGAGGGAGACTGGGCAGTGGGAGGATGTGAGAATTGGTTGCTGAAAAAGTGGCATGTAAGAAAAGGCACAACAATGGATATGGAAACAAAAGCCTGTACAGCACTCAGACTTCTGTGGAATTCTGGAGATGATTCAGACAAACCTTCACATGTACATATTAGCAGCTGTATTTATTAAAACATTGTAAGAAGTGAAACTACAGCTATTTTAAATATTATGCAGCC
The DNA here is from genome assembly GCA_013400055.1 of Nycticryphes semicollaris. NCBI lineage: Eukaryota > Metazoa > Chordata > Aves > Charadriiformes > Rostratulidae > Nycticryphes > Nycticryphes semicollaris. The sequence continues at coordinate 45,794 of VXBJ01001464.1, read as the reverse complement.
AAAAGAAGATGAGAGAACAAGGTCTGTTACTGTTTCAGATAAAGATGACGAGTACTGCGTTACCAGGAAGAGATCTGAACCATGTCTGTTTCAGAAGAAACTATAAAACAAGGAAGATGTTTTTGAGGCATTCTTGGTTGATCTTAAATTCACATGCAGTTGTGCAGTTAAATCACATCAGTTGTGCAATATGAACATGTTCCTGATCATATACTTGATTTGTACACAAAGAAATTAATTGAGCTGTGAAAAGCCACAGAAATCACCCAGGACAAAATGAAAATGGTGGAAATAGGGTAAGGTGTTTGGGTTTTTTTCATAAAAACTTGTCTGTACTGGAAACTCCAGCATCAGGGCAACAGTCATAAATCTATATTTGCTGAAAACAGCATCCTAAAAGGTCTGTTTCTTAATGGCCAAATAATAGTTTAATCGAGATAAGTTTAAGAAATTTCTAGGACTTACCAATTCATCCTTAATTGACTGAGCTTCTGTGAAACGAAGTCATTCTTGAATACAAAAAGTTTTCATGCATATTTCTCCTGATCTCAGTCTTCATGGGTTGATAAGGCTGAACTTAACTGGAGAAGCTCCAACTCATTCCTGTGAAATGCAGACCTGTAAGAGTGGGCTCAGGAAACAGATCTGGCTGTGATTTACTCCTTCTGAAGAGCAGGATTTGGAAATGGAGCTGGCAGAGCATGTCTCTGAAACGAAAATGTCTCTACCCAGCCAGAGGCTGAAATTTCTCAGTACATCAGCTAGTAATAACCTGATAGTCCCTAGAGAACAATTGAGCGCAGCTGAAGTGGTTTGTGCATTACTACTTTAGATGATGGGAAAAAGGGGAGGTGTAAGGAAGATGTGCTGTGCCTCTGACACATAATGGTTAAGTGACGGTACAGGGGCAGAGCTGGAGCATGTCTCCAGAAATGTGGGGTACAGCCTTTACTGCAGCCTCTGGAGTCTGTGATTTCTGGGTAGACTCTGAGATTCTATTACAGGAAATTCAAGCTGTACAGGAGTTTGCCAAACTTCTGTACTTTCAAGGGCTTAGTATGCTTATTCACAGATCTTTTCAGAGGCTGGTAGAGCATGAATTGAAATCATTGCCCTGGGAATGTGTGAATGGGTGGATGCCCAAGCCCGCAGTGCCCATGTCTTGGCTTTGTGCGTGTGGGTGGCTGAGCTCCTCCTGCCTCCCCAGCTGCCCTTGACACATTGGTTTTCCTTCTCGCCCTCTCCTGCTGCCTATGACCCTCATACGCTCTTGCTGCCGTGACCCACGTTTGCCTTGTGCACCCCATCCTTATCCTCAGTGGCTCTCATGATGCTCCCTGCCATCAATTCTGTTCCCTCTAAACTCCTCACGTTTTCTGGTGTTTTACATTCCCCAATGCTCCTCCTCAGGACTGCTCCCCATCTTTACACCCAACCCTCCCCAGCCCCAGGCTGGGGGCAGCATTTCACTCCATGTTACCTTCTCAGATTACTCCAAGGGCTTTGGTGGCCGTTATGGCGTGGAGAGGGACAAGGTGGACAAAGCAGCAGTGGGATTTGACTACAAGAGCCAGGCAGAGAAGCACAACTCTCAGAAAGGTGAGCTCAGGGAGCCCAGCACAGTGGGCAGCATTGGGACTATGTCCCCAGGGACGCAGGGGCACCATGCTTGGGTTTTGCAATGTGTCGCATGAATGATGGAGAAGCTGCCGGGAGCAGCTGGGTGCCTACCTCTTGCAGCAAGGGAATGGGGCAGACAAGAAAAGCCATTGCACGGTGTGCGACTGCTGGAAAAAGTTCAGGCTAAACAAAGAGGAGCAGCAGATTTCTATGGGCAAGGGAATCTAGCCTTGCTCTGAGTCCTGGGCAGGGAAAACTTGTCCCTGTGAGAGCAGCCTGAGCTCACAGTGCTGCCACTTTGCTTTTTTCCTCCCTTGCCTGTTCTTTTCCATGCCATGGCTGAAGACTATTCTGTGGGCTTTGGTGGGAAGTTTGGCATCCAGAAGGATCGTCAGGACAAGAGTGCCCTTGGCTGGGACCATCAGGAGGATGTGCAGCCCCATGCGTCCCAGACAGGTAGGACAATGCTGCCAGAGAGGTGGCAGCACAGTTTCTTTGGGGCGCACACAGGCCTAGAGCTGGTGGTTCATACTCGACAGAGATCCAGCTGCTGAAAATTGAATGTGTGCAGCATGATGTGGGGCAGCTGGGACATTGTGAGCCCCCATTGTGAGCCTGAGGATAAACTCTGCCAGAGTAGGTGTATCCTTGGATCTGTAGGGGACGTTAAATGGAAGTCCCTCAATCTGGCTTCTCAGACTCTACTGTCTTTTCTCTGATAGGTACATTCCCCATAATTCAAGAGGTGAGGACATGGGAGTGAGGCAAAGCAGGTTCCAGCAATGGCTTGACTGCTGAATGTTTAGCTTCAGCACAGGCCACTTTGCACTCAAATGGCATGACTGGCTTCTCACCCCAGTGCCTCAGAATTACAACACAAATTTGCCAGAACAACACCACTGAATCCCTGTGTGCTTCACTGAAAGGAACAAAGGATTAGTCTTAAAACTGTCCAGAGCATTTTCCATGTGTTATCTCTATCTAGTTCCTCATGTGATAAGATACAAAGTTAACTCATTTTACTGGTCACAGCATACTGAAGTCAGAGGTACACACACAATATAAAATATTATAAAACACCCTCATTTTTTCCATACAGACTATGCCAAAGGGTTTGGAGGCCGTTACGGGGTCCAGAAGGACAGAGTAGATAAGGTAAGACCACACACTGCTGCCTGCAATTGCCTCCTGTTCATCACTCCTCTCTGCACTGCTGCAAGAGAGGAGACAAGGTTCTGCTGCTCTGTGCACAGCTATTGCAAGGGTGGGGGAACTGGTCAGGTGTGGGTACTGGAGAGTGCGGAGGAACACAGTCTGGGGAGACCATAACACGAGGAAGAAAAAGGTTTTTCCGTTCACAGCTCTTTTTGAATCATTCTGACTTGGACTGAACAGTCTACTCCTGCTTTCTCTTGGCGAGGTGTGTGTGTGTATGGGATTTAATAGCAGAGCCAGGGAAGAACTTTCTAAGGGCATCAGACTGTGGCCTCCTGGATATCTAGCACCATTGAGATACTGGGAGTGTCCTGTCTGGCTGGTTGCCATCACTCCCGCAGACCTCATGTGTACTAACACGGGATGAGCAGTTATGGCTCCTTGGAGATGAAATTTTGTGAGTGCAGCCTCATGAGAAGGCTGAGAGGCCAGGGGTGATCACACCATGCAGGAGAGGTGCTGAATCAGGCCCATCTGGTGTCATGTCCTCAGCACTGACTGGTGGGTGATGGTCGTGGAGACAGCAGAAGATGTACAGAGTGATTCTTGTGCCTCCAGCGAGAAGGTGGTATTGCTGCGGCTGCTGTTCCTCAAGGCGTAAGGTTTGTTAGGAGCTCTCACACCCACACATAAACAAAGTTTCCCAGAAGCTGTCTTGAATCTTTGGTCCTTCAGGTAGCCATCCTGCAGACCTCCCTATATGAGTGAGTGCCCCTTAACTGCTGGTGACATCCCCTTAACTGCTGGTGGAATCTGGGCATTCCTCGTGGCACTGTCTGTAACCCATTCTCTGTTATTTGTTACCTTCTGCAGGTTTTTCTGTCCCATCTGGGAGTTTCTTGTGGTCTGGTCAGCTAAATCTCAGTCCAAGGCCTAATCATCTGCCTGCAACACCCTGCAGGGATGGGATTGGGAGCAATCCCAAGAGAAGGGGTCATTCAGTTTGCTGGTTCCAGTTTTCTGTCTGGGCTGAAACCAGGCAGAGGCTTACCTGCAGTCAACATGGCACTTGGAGTGACGCTGGGCTTTGGCAGGCCACCCTGCAAGCTTCTTCAGGAAGGGGGTTCTTGCTAGTGGTTGATGATCTACATGGATGGGGATAGCTGAAAAGATGACATTCTGGATGGTGGTGGGGCTTTGAGGCATTTGGAGGAGGAAGGGAGGGGTACCTTCCCTGAACCATGCTTGTTCTGGTTTGGGGCATGGTGCTGGGGGCACGGTATTGTACCTGGTACAGCACCATACAGTTACCATACTGGGGAGCTGGAGGAGGCAGATGAGAACCTTTCTGCAGGGTCCCCAGCCAAGGAAGAGCATGGATATATCTGTAACAACCAAGCATGTTCCTCTCCATGCAGCATGTGGCTACTGGGCAGGCCAGTATCAGAGTGGGAATGGCGTCCTGCCTGCAGACGAGGTTAGTGTGGTCTGTGAATTTAACAGCAGTGAGTGGAGGTGCATTGTCAAAGGACAAGGCACCATGAATGTGGGGAAAAAACCAACATGGAAAATCAATTGTGCAAAAGTCAGCAGTATGGGTCATTTGAGGAGCAGGATGCAGAGAGGGGATAAGCACTTCTTGATCAGCTCAAAGTGGAACATGAATTTGTGCATTTTGAGAATATTGTAGCATAATCAAAGATGGTAAAAATAAGAATATTTGAGCAGGTACCTAAGTTCTTGATTGCCTGGTTTTGGGGCACTGGAGTAGTGCTGAATTCATTGCTCCAGAGCAGAACACGATATACCACCAGGCAATATTAACTCCCCTTTGACAAAGTTTTGAACACTAGTGTAGGATTCAGCTATCACGCTAAGACTCCTAAATTTAAGTGCTGTCATATAAACATGTTCAAGTCTCTGCTGTTGTCTGTGTAGACCTGGTTCTGAGCCTATGGTGCTGTTTGCATGCTCAGGTGTTTTCTCTGGGGAGAGCAGAGCTGCTCTCTGAGCTCTACGGTGCAGGAACTCAGCCACCCAGCCTGTTGGTGACACCTGCGGGTTGAACCCTAAATGTAGCTGTGTCAGTCTCAAAGCTGGGTCCTAGCTGCAGTTTCCTTTTTGTGTGAAATAGTTTTCTCATGAACTACAGGAATCTTTCTCGTGAAAGTAGATTAACACTCTCTGTCTCACTTTCTTTTTGCTGCAAACGCCCCATTGATGGTGTTACTGCTTTAGGCATCTTTTCATGCCTCATGAAGCTAGTGATATCCCATATGTTCACACGTGTTTTCACTTTGATGTTCTCCAGCTTGTGCTACTACATACATGAACCACAGGCAGTGACCTGCTGAAGGGACACCTTTTTCCTCAGATAGGCAGCTGCAGCTCTGCTTCCAACAGGGAAGCGCTTCCATGCCTCATTCCACTGGAAGCGCAGGGGACTGATGTGTCAGGTCCCTCCGGAAGGGGTAGACTGCCAGACTCCACCCAGCTCTTTGCCATGTTACCAGTGAAGGCTTCTGCTTTGAGTGCCCAGCCTTGCTGTCCCACAGAGCAGTCATCTTGCCACTCTGTAGCCTCCCTTGCTTGGCTTCATGCAGCCATTTTGGCCCTCTGAACCCACCCCTCTGACAGGAGCAGCCCTGGCATTTGGCTGGAGGATGGCAGACACTGCCACAGCACAGGGAGGCATCAGGAGAGCAGGGCCACCACCAGCAGCCTCTGCAGGTCTGGGATGGTGGTACAGACAAGGACAGGCAGACACAGCTGGGAACAAAGCTTGCAAGTCACTGGTGGCCAAACCCAGCAGGGGATCCCAGCACTGGACTTGCCTGATGAGCTGGACACCTCATTTGCTTCCTCTTGCAGAGCGCTGCTGGCTTCAGCGAGATGGCAGCTCCCACTTCCTCCTATGAGAAAACGAGGCCAGTGGAGGCAGGTGAGACAACCGGGTACCAGCCCTGGGCTGAGTGGGAAGCTGTGGGCCTTGTGGTCCTGCTGTGGCAACACAGGGGTGGGCATGTCCTGTGCTGGGATGTGGATCTCACCTGCCTTGAGGGGCAGGAGAAGGTGGCTGAACTGCAGGTTTCTCTGGGAGAGGAAGAAGTCTGGGTTTCTTCTGGATGACTGAGGTAATGGAAGGGAGACATGGGGCAAGCTTGGTCAGCTGTCTTCTCCACAGGAGCTTCCAGTGGCACCAGCAGCCTGCGATCACGATTTGAGAACATGGCTAAATCAGCGGAGGAAGAGAGCAGAAGGCAGGCTGAAGAGGAGCGGGCGAGGCGCCAGGCCCGGGAGTGCCAGGCAGCGCGGTGGAAGGTGAGCCATGGCCATTTCGCCGTACCCTCCGAGGCTTGCAAAGCAGGCTTTTCCTCAGGGTCATGCAGCTCCATGTCTGTCTACCTGATCTCTTTACAGTAATATCTTGCCTAAACTGCTTCCCTGCAGCTGCCAGGGGCTGCCATTGAATTTTGTGGCTGTCATGGGATTTTCCCTTTTAGCACAGATCAGGAGGTACCTGCAGAGAGCCATGACCCACTGTGCTTTGCCCTAGGTTGTTTCTTGCCTCTAGTTCCTGGACAACACAGTGCCATCCCACCTACCCAGCGTCACCATCCCAGCAGTCTGTGTTCAGGCTTTCCCAGTTGGAGACTGCACCCAAACCCTCATGTTTACTCCTCCTACATTGTGCTGTTTCTGTATTCAACATGCAGATAAGGTTTCACCAATAAAGCACACCCTCCTTGAGGCTACTTTCTGCAGACCCCATGGTTGTGACAGGCCTGCTGGTGTCCTGTTCATGGGGCAGGGGCAGGTTTATGGGAGATGCAGCAGATGCCAGCTGGAGGAAAACTGAGAGTTGCTCTGTGAGCTGGAACAGATCTCAGCTGGAGGAAAACCTTCTGAGATGCTGTGTTGGGAATGGGAATGGACATTGCTGTGGACCTCATTCAAATGGACTGAGGGGATTTAATGACTTTTCTCTGGCAGGAAATCCCACAGAGGGAGAAGGACCACACAGAGGCAGTCCCTCCAGCTGTGTCAGCCAGGGTTCCTGTGGGCTCTGACCGAGAGCAGGCTGTGTCACAAGAAGTACAGGTACTACAGTGGGCTGGGGAGAGCCAGGAAAGGGTGCAGGCTGGGGGGAACACACCTGAATGGGGTCTGTGCTTTGCCGTCAGAGCTACAGGGAGAAGTAGGGTGCAGCCACAGCAAGGAAGAAGCATTGGAAGATGTGAGGGGGGGAAAAGTTGGGATGGTGATGTGGCACGGCCGCACAGCACCTTATGCCATGAGATGGGCTCTTGGAATGGGTCTGTGCAGCGAGATGGAGCTAAGCATGTGACAAAGATTCAAACACATGAGCCATGAGGGTCTTCACAGCAGTCCCAGATGCCAGTTCAGCACAGCCCTCGTGGCTGAGCTGTTTCCCCCTTGTGCGGAGGGTGATGCTTGATTTGTGTCATGGTAGCACAAATGACATCTGCAGTACAGCAGATTCCCTTTGGTGGGTGCTGTGTGGTCATGGGAGAGCTGCCTGCAACTTTCCCAGATGAATTTCCTGCCACTTCCTCACTTCACAGCAGGAGGCAAAAAGGGAGAATGAGGAAGCACCACCCACTTTGCCACCAAGGCCAGCAGATCTGGGCGAAGAGCTGTGCAAGATCCCCAGCCAGGATCAGCCCATCTACAGCGAAAGTCTGGATGTCGGTGGAGACTATGAGGAGCTGCCAGAGCCCCCTGAGTACTGTGATGGTACCAGTGGAAGTGCAGACTATGAGGAGCTGCCAGCACCCTTGGGCAAACCATATGCCATCTATGACCATGGTGAAGATGGAGATGAAGACTATGAAAACATCCTTCCTGAGGACCCCAGCCAGAGCCAGCCCCACCTGGGTGAGTACTGGTGGAAGAGTCTGTCTTGGGGAGATTGTATCTGTCCACTCACCTCACTGGATGTATGGGACAGACTCTAGAGAGAATTTGTGTCCTGAAGTCTGCTGTGGTCAGACTAGCAGCCCTGATGACAGACTTGGTCATCTCCCACTGTCTTGCCTGACTCCAAGGTGCAAGATCATCTGTGTGGGATGCTGGGCCACCAGCAAGTATCTCTGCTGGAGCAGGACTTGGGCAGGAGGACCAGAGAGCTGCAGAGGGATCTGGAGAAACTGGAGCTGGACAGATGCTCTTGCTGCACTGCCAGTGCTGCACTGAGGCGTGGGGGTGGCCTCTTAAATTCAGCCTGTCGCTCAAACGGCTGGTGCTTATGAGACCTGACCTGGTAGTGTCTCCTGGGTGTGAGCAGTGCAAGGTAGTCTGCCTCCAAGCACATAAACGAACTGCATGGACTGCTGTTGATCTTTCTGCCACAACTTTGCTGGTAAATGGAGAGGTTGGAGTTAAGTTTACCCTTTTTCTTGGGAGAGGAACATGAAGCATCAGGACTTTGCCTCTCTCCTTGCAGAAAGGGAGATAAGTCATACCTTGCTTTGAGCCATGGTACAGCTCTCCTTGTTGGTAGGGTTTGGATGTGGATCACCCCAAGGCTGGCAGCTGGGTGGAGGCTGGCATTGACCAGATCCATACGGCTGCTTTCAGCCTCTTCCTCATCTCCCCATCCTGTCTTCTGCAGGGGAAACGGAGAATGTTTATGAGGTGGAGCATGCTGGAACCTGTGCGGTGGCTCTCTATGATTACCAAGGAGGTGGGTCAGCCATCTAGGTGGTGGGTAGAGGCACTGGGAGCTGACTGGGGTGGTGTGACAGGGATGAGGTGGCTTACACCCTCAGCATTGGTGAGAGGATTTTGACTTGGTGGTTTAAATTTCTTTCTTTTGGAAGGCAGAGTGAGACCTGACTTGGGAACACAGAAGCTTCATCTTGCTCCTCCTCTGCTTTCTCTATGCTGTTTGATGGGGGTTGGATAAGATGGACTCTGAGGGTTATCAGAATGTTCTGTATTCTCCTCCTGGGATGGGAGTAGGGGTGTAAAACAAGTTGTCTCTGGGGTTATCTTTGCATTGTAACTATCTCTTCTGAACAATTTTTGCAGATGGAGATGATGAGATTTCTTTTGATCCTGATGACACAATCACACATATCGAGATGGTGGATGAAGGCTGGTGGCGGGGGCAGTGCCGGGGCAAAGTGGGCCTCTTTCCAGCAAATTATGTGAAGCTTCTGTAGTGAAACCAACATTGTCCAAACTGCTTCCTTCCAAACTTTTGCCTGTCTCTGCTTCAGCCTTTTAGGCATTATTAGCTTAATTTAGCTTGGCCTGGTGAGTATTTCTGTGCAAGAATACCAAGGAGCAAACTGGCAGTATCTGAGGGAACGTTCTGACCTGTGCCCAAGAGGACTTTGGTTCCCATCTACTTCCAGATGGGAAAGGTGGGGATGGTTTAAGAGCATATAAGTGCCATATAAGAGGTCTTTTTTAGCTAGGCTATCCCATACATCAACCAGCAAGCTTTCAGAAAAAGTGAGTCCATTCCTGTTCCCAACAAGGCAATTCATAGAAAAAACCCCACCAACTCGAATTCAGTCTAGGCAGAAGAGACATGAGCTATGGGACCTTTTTAAGTTGCTGTGGCCCTGAATTTCATCCTACCCAGGGGTCAATGAGAAGAGCACTGTGAAGGCCAAACTTGCCTCTGTTCCTGGGAAGGGTTTCCACTTGCAGGATGAGCCCTGTTTGCAGCATGGGGCAAAGAACATGAACCTGGTCTGTTTGGGCAGGTTCTAGGGCTGGGGCTTGGGAGCATTGACAATTGCAGTGAATGCTGCTGACTTGACCTGCACACAGGCACAAGCTAGGATATAATAACTGTTCCACTCAACAAGAGAAGTGTGTGCTGCTGCAACGAAAATCTAGGATGAACTTGCTAAGGTAGGAGATTACTTGCTTGGTTTTCCTCTACAAGTCAAGAACAGTGTTGGGACGTGTAATTTCTGGGGTAAACCTTGGAAAATGAAGTGTAAAAGTTAGATTATTTGCTGAACAAGCTTATTCTGGAAAATCTGTCTTGGAGCAAGAGAAAATACGAAAAGGCTTCACTTAATGAAAATGTTAATAACAGTCTTGGTCCTCATCCAGGCAGCCCATCAGAGGACTGTTCTGCTTGGGAAATCCTTTCAATCCACCAAGTAATTTGGAACAAGTGCTGCTTGATACAGGCAGTAGAATATTTTTTCCTGTTTTCTGGGTGGGAAGAACAGTCCCCCAGCTTGTCTCTGGCCAGAGGGCTCTGTTCTGCTTTGCGGTCAGTGTGAAAGTCAGGTTCTCCCTCCTGTGTTTGTCTCAGCCTGTTCTCTGCTGTTGGGAGTTGTTGCTGTCTGAGTCCCTCTGCTGAAGTCAGGGCTTCCCAGCATGGCAATGAAACAGTTAATGTCTCACAGGCCTTTGCAGGACTCACAAGAAATATTTGCAGGTAATGGTCTCACTAGTTTAATTAAGAAAGGCGTGAATTATTTGTTGAAGGGTGTGCTGGGGTAAAGCCTCCCTATCTGAAGAATGCTATCCTTATTTATAATATCCTGCTTATCTGACACAGTTTGATGAAGAATGAGTTACATGACCTAAAGGGGCATAAATGCTGTAGCTGCCCCATTTGGGCAGAGTTTGGATCAACAATTTCTGTTACTGCTGGGCTGTGCACTCCCTTGAAGCTGTAGTAATAAACTGCTTCTGTTCTGGCCTAAAACTGCATCCTGGTTATTCTGTGACAGCCCAAGTCCCCTGTATGTGTTGTAGATGTGGCTCCTTGCACAGTGGAAAGAGCCCCTGACTAGCCCTCCTTCATGGATGGGAAAAGGCTGAGCAGGTGGGAAGCAGGACAAGAGGGAATTATTTTTTTCACTTTTAATGTAAATTAATTTCATTTTTTCAGTAAAAAAATTAACATTTTTTTTTCAGTAATTACACAGTGCAAACAGAAGCCCTCTCTTGACCTAGCATATCGCAGGCTAAATGCTCAACATGTCGCAGTAGGAGTTGGTTGTTGTTCCTTTGTGGTTTGCAGGTGCCATTGCAATAGGAATAAATCAGGGACATGAGGACGCATGAGCACACTCCAGTGCAATGCCACTGCCAAGAGCTGGGGAGGAGAGGGTCCCTCTGACACCTTTAGGGTTTGGTACCACTCACGGGTGGGTTCCGAACCATCCTGCACTTGAACAAGACTGTTCTACCTCTCAGGTAATACAGCACCCCTGCTCAGTGTTTGGTACTGAGAAAAACCACAAAGTGGGTCTGTCAATCATGGGAAAGCTACATTGTGATTCAGATTTTAAATTGTCAATTGTAATGTAAAATTTCTGGAGGTTTTTGGTTTGACTTTTTGATTGATTGGTTTGGTTTGGGATATTTCGTGTGGGTTTGTTTCTCTAAAATAACTTTCCCGATATTTTTTTCCTTGTGCAGTTCACCCTTGATTTCCTGGTGTTCCTTTCCAGGGGTCCCTTCAGAATGGGCCTCATTATAGGCAATGTGTCCTAGTGAGACTCTGAACTAGGTGTGCTTCAGTAATTTTTTACAATCAAGGAGGGTGTATAGCAAGTAGAATGGTCTGAGAAGCTTGTGACCTGTTTGGGTAAGAGCAACAGGCCATCCCAACACATGGGTTGTGGAAACGCCTTTTTTCCCTGGAGAATAAAATCAATGTGTGTTGTGCACTAAGAACTGGCAAACTGCTCCTGACAAGCTGTTATGCCTCGTGGGGCCATTTACACTCCAGTGGATTTCTTTGGGAACAGATTGGATTTTGCTGGGTATCTCTTAGTAACCAGTTGTGGCCCCTTCCAGCTGCTGTGCCCCTCTGTGGCAGAGATGATGAAATGCCTCTGTGGCTGAAGACACAGCCTGTGCCTGCTTCCCTCGGCACAGACCCTTCACTGGTAGTTTCTGCCATGGCAGTGGGTACTGCTGGCCTGTGTCTACCTGTCTGCAGGTTTTGCCAGCCATGGGGGTTGTCCCAACGCCCATGCAATCACTTGGGCTTGGCTGCAGTTGCAGATCCCCTGGAAGATGAGGTTAAGCAGAGGCAGTGGCCACATCACTGAAGGCTGAAGAAGCTTGGAGAAGAAGAGACTGAGGGGTGACCTCATGAATGTTTATAAATTTGTTTATAATGTTTATAAATTGTTTTTTCATGTGGTTGGACTCGATGATCCCAAAGGTCCCTTCCAACCACTAAGATTCTGTGTAAATATGTAAAGGGTGAGTGTCAAGAGGATGGAGCCAGGCTCTTCTCAGTGACAGCCAATGATAAGACAAGGGGCAATGGGTGCAAGCTGGAACATAAGAGGTTCCACTTAAATGTAAGGAAAAACTTCTTCACAGTGAGGGAGACGGAACACTGGAACAGGCTGCCCAGAGAGGTTGTGGAGTCTCCTTCTCTGGAGATATTCAAAACCTGCCTGGATGCATTCCTGTGTGACCTGATCTAGGTGTTCCTGCTCTGGCAGGGGGATTGAACTAGATGATCTTTCAAGGTCCCTTCCAATCTCTGATATTCTGTGATTCTGTGTTCACAAGCCAGTCCTCAGCCGCCATCACCCACTGCCATGCCACCCACAATCACTGCATTTTCATATTTTTATGTCTATAAATCAAAGCAAATGTTCTGGTGAGGTTGTAAGCAGCACCAGCTCACAGCTCGGTGCTGATAACTTGCTGTTTGACCAAAGCGCTGAGAGTACCGGGTGGTCTGTTTAAGCTGCTGCTGCTGTGCTAATGTACAAAACACTGCAGAACTCTTGTGGACAACCCCAGCAGACACCAGCCTCAGTGCCCACACATGTGGGGCAGGAGGATGGTGTGACGGACCTTTGGTGGAGGCCAGATTTTGCCATCCCAGCCATTGCCCTGTCCCCCACGTGGGGCCTGGCCCAGCACCTGGGGCAGCCCCCAGGCAGAGCTCACCACCTTTCCCAGGACCAGAACTTGTCTGGGACCACATTAAATTGCCTTTTGCAGTCTTCCCACAGACAGGGGATGCAGCATGAGGCTGGAGCCCCGCCATCGCTCATGTGTTGCTGCCCAGAGAGCCCAGCCTGCTCTGTCCCCGCACAGCCTTCCGCAGGGCCCCCCGCACCTCCTGGTTGCGCAGGCTGTAGATGAGGGGGTTCAGCATGGGGGTGACGATGCAGTACAGCACGGAGATCAGTGTGTCAGCTACTGGTGAGTAGCCGGAGCTGGGCCGGTTGTAGTTCAGGTTGGCTGTCACAAAGTACAGGGTGACCACGAGCAGGTGGGCAGAGCACGTGGAGAAGGCCTTGCGCCGGCTGGTGGCCACGGGCATCCCGAGGATGGTGGCCAGGATGTGGATGTAGGAGATGACAACCAGCAGGAATGGGCTGAGGCCCACAAAGATGCTGGCGGCATGGAGTGCCACTTCACTGGGGCGGGTGTTACTGCACGCAGCCCTTAGCAGTGGGGGCACATCGCAGAAGATATGCTGGAGCCGGGCGGCCCCACAGAAGGAGAGCCTGGAGGCCAGGAGGGTGTGCACGGCTGAGTCCAGCATGCCCCAGAGCCAGCAGCCGGCAGCTGTTGCCACACAGACACCCCAGCTCATGGCATGGGCATAGCGCAGGGGCTGGCATATGGCCACGTAGCGGTCAAAGGCCATGACAGCCAGGAGTGCGCACTCGGCCCCTGCACACCCCATCAGGAAGAACATCTGGGCCAGGCACCCACCATAGGAGATAGTTGCCTGTGGGCACAGGGCGTTTGCCAGGATCTTGGGCACCGTCACTGATGAGTAGCAAATATCCAAGCAGGACAAGTGACTGATGAGGAAGTACATGGGGCTGTGGAGCTGGGGATCCAGGAACACAAGGGCGAGTATTGCAGAGTTCCCCAGTAGTGTGGCCAGGTAAACAACCAGGAAAAGAACAAAGAGGAATGGCTGGCCGTGGGAAAAGCCCAGGAGTGTGAACTCTGTCCCGTGAGTCTGGTTCCCACCTGCCATGGGGCCAGCTGGGCTGGTCTGTGGGCAGAAAGGAGCACTGTGAGGAACTGAGTATTGTAGTGATTGTGAGCCACGGGACTGGAGCACACCCATGAGGCAAGAGTTTCACTGGCAGGATGGCTTTGGTCCTGTCTCTATAGTGGTTGAAAGCTTCCCATGTTGAGATTTCACAGACACTAAGATTTTAGAGGCCAGAGAGCTGCCATTCAGTGTTGGATACCTGACTATGAGAGAATCAGACAGAAGAAACCAGGAATGGTGTGCATCTGGACTAACCCACACCTCATGCGTTCACCTGCCAGCCCAACCTGACTTGATCAATATACCAAGCTTGTCTCTGTTTTCCTTCTGGTTGCACTTATGGTGACCACATGCTTCTCTGCCCACGGCCCGGACATCCTTGCATCATTTCTTGTATGCCACAGCCACTGAGCTTGTTCTTCCCCAGCTGCTGAGTTGGGGATGTGACATCACCCTGTACTATTTAAAATAAGTTATTTTTCTTTATCCTGCTTTGATGTTTTTTAAGTGCTTGGTTCTGCACTAGTCAGCACTTAAAAAAGCAGAGGTTCCAACTGAGGATGACTTACCACATGCTGTTTGTTGATTCACGGGTGAATTTAAGCCATCTGGGATCTCCACTGGCCTAGGCCTCCTGACCTTTCTTCCATCATCCTATTTCAATTTTCACCCAGACACAAGGGTTTTGCTTACTAGTGTGTGCTGTGAAGTTATGGTGACCATGTCCACATGATGGATGAGGCATGAGGAAGCAGTTACTGCTCATAAACCTTGGCTGAGGGCTGTTGAAGGTGGTGTTTGCTGAGTACTTGTGGCCAGGCTGCTGCCACACACCTTGCCAGTACCACAAAGCCCAGCAGGTGTACACCGTGCTAGTGCCATGAAACCCAGCAGATGTACTTCCAGGTGCTTTGGTGCACAAACACTGCCTGGTGTGGCAGCTGAGGCTGTTGAAGAAATGGGGCTGAAAGAGGGGTTAAAACCCCCCTGCAATCACCTTGTTTTGGGGTGCAGATCTATCCCTGTCACCACTCAGTGGGTCAGAAACCAGGGGCTACTCTTGTCTGGGTGAGGAGGAGGATCCAGAGAGGATTAAGCTCAAAGATATAATGATAAGGGGACAAACAGGGCTGGAAAGCATCAGGGTAGGCTGGCCGTGTGACAATACAGGACACCTTGGGGACCCATGGGTGGTCTTGGGGCTGTGCATAATAGAATCCTGTTCTCCCTCTGCAGCTTTTCCTTTGGCTCCATTAAATTGCTTCAGTAGATGATAGCACTAAACTATTCCTGAATTGAAGATTAAGGCAACTGGCCACTGTACCAGCTGTCACTGAGCACATGTTTGCTAGGAGCTGTGGTGGGACCAGCGCTGGCTTCTGGGCAGGTTCTCACTGACAGCATTGGGGTATGGCTGGAGAGCGAGGGAGGACTGCTCATCACTGAATGCAAGGATTTAGTTCCCTACTATTCTGACTCAGAAATCATACACAGCACCAAGGCCTTCTCCAGCGCAGGGAGCTTGAGCCGCTTTTCCTTACAGGTAACTCTGACAAACCTCCCGCATGCAGGGTCCAGCAGTGTTTCCAGGCACACTGTCAGCTTGTGTCACTCTCCGTTACTAAACATCAAAAATGTCACCTGATGGCTAAGCAGGGGTCCATCGCCATTATATAAGACCAAGGTGAATATGACCAAAGGAAGAAAAAAAAAAAAAAGATAAAATATTCCTTTCCTCTATATAGATGTGATTTAGCAACTGAGGTCAATTGTCACATCTCTTCACTACACTAAAAAACACAGTTAAATTTCATGTTGGTACCCTTGCTTTAGACTCATTAATCAGTTGTTAATTTCTCTGGCCAAAGTACATATCTACATATCTGTCATGATTTTAAAACAGAATCACAGAATCACAGAATCTTAGTGGTTGGAAGGGACCTTTGAGATCATCGAGTCCAACCACATGAAAAAAAAAAAAAAACAAAAACAACAACAA
>VXBJ01001464.1:0-30017 GCA_013400055.1 Nycticryphes semicollaris | reverse complement strand
CAATCCCTGCCTCTCTACAGTTTCCTTTCAGGTAGTTGTAGAGGGCAATAAGGTCTCCCCTCAGCCTCCTCTTCTCCAAACTAAACATGCCCAGTTCCCTCAGCCTCTCCTCGTACGACTTGTTCTCCAGACCCCTCACCAGCTTGGTGGCTCTCCTCTGGACACGCTCCAGCACTTCAATCTCCTTCCTCTAGTGAGGGGCCCAGAACTGAACACAGTACTCGAGGTGAGGCCTCACCAGTGCCGAGTACAGAGGCACGATGACTTCCCTACTCCTGCTGGCCACACTGTTCCTGATACAAGCCAGGATGCTGTTGGCCTTCTTGGCCACCTGGGCACACTGCTGGCTCATGTTTAGCCGGCTGTCCACTAACACTCCCAGGTCCTTTTCTGCCAGGCAGCTTTCCAGCCACTCTGCCCCAAGCCTGTAGCGCTGCCCGGGGTTGTTGTGACCAAAATGCAGGTCACAACAATAGAGAGTTCACTGTTTCTGTTGTTTGGTTTTGGTTTGTTTTGTTTTTTTTTCTTATAGCTGCTTACCACAATAAACTGAGAGAGCACTGTCAAAAGTGGTGTCATCTTTTTTCTGTTAGAACTGCTTGAATGTTAGCTCTGTCTCATCCATAATTTTCATGTCTTTCCCTTCTGGATTAAGGACCCTCAGTTGTAACAGTATTTTCTCCTTGCTTCTAGTTGAGCACAGTGATGAGTACTGGTGTTTGCTAAGTAGAAGAGCTAAGTTCTGATTAAGTTTTCTTTTGCTCTCTGGTTTTTAAAATTTATTTTTAAATTTTTATATTGAGAGCAGTCTCCCAGATCAACATATTCTCTAATAGTTTGGATTTTTTTTTACTTAGTGATTTTGCAGACATTGGACAGGTACATAAGGACTATACCATCAAGTATCCTGCAAATCTCAGGCTATCACTCTTCCTTCAGGCAGCCATGTGCATTTAGATATGAAAACAGCCCAACCTGTCTGTCCCAGTGCTGCGGCCAGGAGCTGGTGCTGGAGAAGCATGGGAGCTGGGGGCGACCACAGCAGCGTTCCCTGGGGATCAGCTCCTGCCTGCAGAGCTCCACAGTAGGCACCTATAAATTCAGAATTATGTGCATGTGACCTTCCACAGCACTAGGGCACTTGATGGTTTTTTTAGGGCATAAGTGCTTCTGTGGTGTAGGGGTGAGAGAAAGGGTCTCTCCAGGACCTTGTTGGACACTTTTACTACCTGCCTTTTAGCCAGAGTCTCCTGACAAGTTACAGTGAAGGCAGCACCAGTGAAGGTGGAAACCTGCTTGTTACACTGAAGGAACAGGGGAACTCAGGAACCAGAGTGATAAAAATAAGAATAAATTTAGTAGTAGGAGGCTGGGCACGTAAGGGATTAGTCACCTGTCTATGCTCCAAACTGAGGCTCAACACATGGAAATAAGACTGGGTGAGCTCGAGGTGTGTGAGCCCACTACATGCGGCCAACAAGCCATTGGTTCAATGTGGGTACACAGCAGTGATATGTAAGTCACCATATTTGCAGCAGCAGCAGCAGCAGGGAATGTTAGTTCCACTGCAGCAGGGACAGTGAGTGCTGGAGAGCTGCAGATGATGGTCTCCCCTTGGAGAGGAGCACAGGGCTACAGTTTGGGCACAAGAGTTGAGCAGGGGAACGACCATAATTTTTTGCTGTGGTCTGGGGCAATGTAGCAGTCAGTGGACTCCGCCATATGGCAAGAAATTCCAGATTTAAGCCCTTGATCCTCAGACATGCTATACACAATGAAATAGGAAGACAAGGTAGGAAAATCTCTCTGTTCCTTGGACTGCCCAGGAATGAGCCTTGAAAGAGTCTCCACTTTGCCTCAGCTCTTTTCCTCCCTCTCACACTCACGCTGATTTCTCTTGGTAACTAATGTTTAACTAATAACCAGGTATTTTCCAGTGCAGCTAAAACTTTTCCTACCACTGGACAGGGGTCAGAGAGGGAGCACTAATACCACCAGTGCTGGGGAGGCAACTCCCCTGGGAGGAGAAAGGAGCCCCTTTGATGGCAATGCACTGGCTGGAGACCTGGCTCAGCCCTGGTGTAGTCCCTGAAGCAGGGTCCTTTAAATTGCCACTGAGCACTTTGGCACAGCACCAGCGTTTTGGGGTGCATTATGTTCCCCTTCCTCCTTCAGGAGGCCAGATGTGCTCCGTGCCCATCCAGGGAAGCCAGTGCTGCTCGTGCAGGAGGATATGCCTTTCCTGGCCAAGCCACCACATCCCATCCGCACTCAGGTGAGCAGACCACATAGCCCAGAGCACAGAGCCACGAGAGGTATGGTCCAGTCCCACTCTGAGGTGATGGCTGGACTGAGGGAGCCGGCAATAACAGAGGATTAATTTATCCTGAAAAGGTCTGGATTGTCTTGTTTGAGACACCACCAGCAGCCACAGCCTGCAAGCATGGAGCCTTGGACAGTAGTACTGGGTTTACCCCCTGGCAGAGTGCCAATAGGGACCCCTGTGAGGGTCCCACCATGAATGAGACCCTGCCCCACCATGGGGCGTCCTGTCCTCCCACCCCTCCCTTTACCTCCAGGTCCAAGGGCAGACAGAGGACAACATCCAGTGCTTAGAAAGAGGGAAGAACTAGCAGTGGCTCCGGCTGCTCTCCGGTTTGTCTTACCTGCATGAGGAAGAGCCTGTGTGTCCTCCAGGCTTGCGATGGGGGAGAGGCTTTTAACCCAGCAAGGGCCCTGGGGGAGAGGCTTCCATAGGTAGCTCCCATTCAGAGGCAGGAACAAGGAACGGAGGAGCATTCCCCCAGTCAGCCTGCACAGGTGGGATCCAAGTCCGCAGGACAAAGCCCTCCTGGCATAGGACTCACCCTGATCTCCTGTTCTACTCCAGGTTCTGCCCAGTGCAGACCAGGAAGAGGTCTCCAGCTCTGACCTCCTGTTCCAGCCCCATGGCAGCTCTTGGGGAGCCTGGGCTTCAGCACACCTGACCATGTCAGTGCTCTGGACCACAGGAGAGTGACTAGCTGAGAGATGCAGTCCCTGTGCCCTAAGGCCTTCTTTATGACCCCAGTTTATCTGTTTTAGGGCTATGAGATGCCTACACCAGCCCAGGCCAGCAGAAGGGCAGCAGTGAGGAGGGCTGGTCATGGGCCGTGCTTGCAGCAATGAACCTGTGGGCCACACAGTCATAAGGGGACTGTGTGGTGTCTGCACCGAATCCATGCTCTGCCAGCTACAACAGCCATGACCACCTGGCTCAGGCTGCACAAGGCTCTCTGGAGTGGAGAGTGTGATCCAGGGGACTAAGAGAGGACATGGCTGTGGTGACACTGTGATCTGGCAGCAGCTCTGACTGAACATAGTTAAGGCACCAAATAGGGTTCTTATGAGTTCTTGAAGAGCTGGGCAGCAGGATGACATGGATTTACACAGGGTGAGCACTGCCTGCTCTGAGCCTGGAGCTGTTCCTGAACAGAACCAGTGGGTTTGACTGGAGTTTACCACTTAGTGCCACGGAAATGTGAAGTGGGTAACCCAGGAAACGTGACGACTGCAACAGGGAGCAAGTCTAGAGGTCAAGACTGAGACATGATTGTTTCTGCAGCAGGAATATACCATTGCTTCATTGTAGTCTTTTTGCAACTCTTCTGCTGAAAGGAGTTGATCCTATAATAATCTCTGCAGCTGAAACTTCATGAGTTGAGGAGCTGACATTGGACACATAAGGTTCAGCAGGACAGGGAGCTGGGACACCTTGTCTAGACCATGGTTTTGCCAAGAAAGGTTGGACCAGATGATCCCTGAGGTCCCTGCCAACCTGGTGTTCTGAAATGCTATGGTTCCATCATCATTTGGAAAGCAGGGAAATCATTGGCAACAGCCCTGCAGGGGAAGGAATATCCCGGTATGGATGGTCAGCATAGATACCAGAGGAAGCCGCTGCCTCAATGAGGGGAAAATTCATGTCCGGGAAGATATCTGAGGTTGTAAAATCTGAATTAGAAGTAATTAAGAGCCCTGAATGTCTAAGGGCCTTGTTTTCAGGGAAGCTGGGCTGATGGGCTAGAGGGACCACGATAACAGGACTTTATGACGCAGCCATTTGCTTTGCGTTTACAAAATTACGCCTGCCTTTCCTGGCAGTGATAAACTGCCAGTGATAAACATTTCTTGTTTCACACAGGAACTCAGCAGCATGGCATGCTGTTATAACCTGGCTGCTCTCACAGGGTTTTAGACCAAGGCACATACTGTCAGCACACAGAGAAACCCCCTTCCACAATGATATTTGAAATAGGGCTTTGCTGACACCATCAACACTTGGCACAAATATTAAAATACTGAAATCTTGCCAGATGCCAGAGAGTTAGTGTCAGTTCTGGTAATCCATGTCTATTTCCTGTGGTAATGTCTTCAGGGCAGCTTTTATGAGAAGAAATATCAATATTTGTATCATCTTCAGATCTACTGGGTCATATCAAATATAGCCTCTGAGGCCCAGTGAGGAAATCAAATCCCCATGAATTTGTTAAGGGAGTTGTCTTTTAATTATGAGGTGTAACAAAAGGAATAGGGCCCAGTTTCTGTAAGTGCTCATCACTCCTAGAAATCACTCTTAACTGGGTGCAGGGTCTTTACCTGCTCCAAGCGTAAGTGTTGCCCTTCCCAAAATAAAAGCGTGCTGCTGTAAAACTGGGAGCTTCTCCAAGTCACATTTCCTTACTTGTTTGGAGAGATGCATTCTTCCAGCTCAAGGATTAATTCTCAAGCCAAAACCAGCATCATTTATACCGTGGCTCTCTACAGCAACACCGCCAGCTCACTGTTATTGCTCTCCACACGTGCACAAGTTCCTCCTTTGGACACAGAGACAAGGAAAACAGTGCAATTCATGGTGTTCAGGGTGGCAGGAATCCAAGCCCCACCCAAAGCACAGCTGGCTCCACAGTCAGGTAAATCTTGTCCTGGCTGTATCTGTCTAAGGTCAGAGATCCCTCTGAGACCCTGCTCCACTACTTACTGATCCTCAGAGTGACTTTTTCCTTACATTCGAGTGGAAGAAAACCCCTTGAACTTCCAGGTCTGAAACCTCTGGGTGTTTTGGTTGACCATAAGCTCAATATGAGTCAACAATGTGTCCTTGTGGCCAAAAGGGCTGGCTGTATCCCGGGGTGCATTAGGCACAGTACAGCTAGCTGGTTGAAAGAAGTGATTGTCCCACTACACTTAACTCTGTCTTAAGTACTGTGTGCAGTTTTGGGCTCCACAATGTAAGAATATAGAGATATTAGATTGTGTCCAAAGGAATGCAACAAAAATGGTGGAAGTACTAGAGGGCATGACCTATGAGTAGGTGAGGATACTAGGTTTGCTGAGCTTGGAGGAGACTGACGTGACCTCATTGCTGTCTACAACTTCCTCACGACGGGGGATGGAGAGGAAGATGCTGTTTTATCGTGGTGTTTGGTGATAAAACACAAGGGAATGGCTTAAAGCTGTGTCAGGGGAAGTTCAGATTGGATCTTAGGGAAAAGTTCTTCACTGAGAGGATAGGCAAGCACTTGAACAAGTTCCCCAGAGAAATGATCATGACTTCACACCTGTCAGTGTTCGAGAAGTGTTTGGACAACGCTTATAAATATATATATATATATATGGCTTAACTTTTAGGATATGGAGTCAAGAGTTGGACTCAGTGATCCTTGAGGTTCTCTTCCAACTGAGACTATTCAGTTTTCAGATAAGTTGCTGTAGTTGCCTGTTAGCTGCCAGGCAAGAAAAAAGAATAAGCAGAATTTGGCATTTCCAGTTTGGCTATACAGGACAAAAACCTCACCCTGTGTCTTGTGAGAGTGCTAATGGACTGTTGTTTGACTTTTTTCCTAACCCTGGATAAGGAGATTTTTGTGGCTGAAGAAAATTGCATTGTCTCAAAGCCTTTTTTAACTGATCACTTGTGTTCATATTTTAAAAAAGAAAAGGCAATGAGGGTTGCACCTATGACCCAAAACTGGCCAAAGCTGACCTGATGTACTTGTGTTTGTCATGGGCTAAGAGCATACACAAACTCTTAACCCCATGATCACACAATGTAAAGTAACTTCTTACCCTGTGGCATAACCTATCCCTGCACTGCAGGGTTTGGGGACAGGTCTGACACCCACACACGGTCCCAGAAAATGGAAAGTGAGGTTCTGGCACCAGCCCAAGGGTCACATCTTCTTCCTGGCCAACTTGTACTCAGAAAGTGATGAGCTCCTGTCTCCACCGAGCAGTGTTTTTGTCTAGTGATGGCTCTCCTGTGCCTCCTGGATAGTATGGGACCTGTGGCCCCATCTCCACCCCTGCCCCTTCTCACGGCCAGCTCCATCCTCTCACAGCACCAAACCAGCGCTCCTGGGCCTCAAGCATCAGCTTTGCCCCAGGGGCCAATCAGTGCACTTCAAACAAGATGCTTTAAAGAGAACGCTGAAGTTTGAAGGAGAAGTTTTCTTGTTTTCAGTGTCTGCTTGCTGCCCGTTCCCCACAGGCTTCTCCCCACCGAGAAAATGCCACCAGGGTTTCAGTGTCAATGACTAAAAGCCTCGAGCGCCTCACTCCCTCGCCTCGCATATTCTTGTGAGACTTATAAACAAGGCACAAAGTGGGCTATTAAAAGTTTGAGGCAGTTGCTGGGGCGGTAACTTTGAAGCTGTTTATACCTGCTGTGATCAATTGCATCATAAGGCAGAAGCAGAATAAGACACGGAGAAAGCATATCTTGGTTCTGTGTAGACTTCCCATCTTTGAAATGTTCACACTTTAAGTGAAAAATACACAAAAGTATTGAAAGGAGAAAAAGAGAAATAATATAACAGTACTTCATCAGTCACTATGAAAAACCTGAATAACAGTAAACTTTATGGAAAACTTAAGTTACTCTAAGAGGAAATGCAAAGCTGAAGTTCCATTTATAGTATCGACACTGCCATTGATTGTGCTTTTTGCCCAAATTCTTGCTCTGCTCTGAGGCAGTGGATCTACAGCATGTAATATATTCTACAGCCACAGGCAGAGAGATTGTTATGGGTATGAAGGGCAGCTTGATATCCCCATCTGTGGGGTGGGTGTATGGGAAATATAGGTTCGTATTTAGTGTCAGCTCAGGCTGGGGATGGAGGGATGGCGAATACCCCTGCCCAGAGTGGTTGGAAGGGTGTTGGAGGTGGGGTGGTGGAACTGGCCATGAACCAGCAACATATGCTGGTAGCCCAGAAAGCCCCCCACTCCCTGGGCTGCATCCCCAACAGCATGGCCAGCAGGGCAAGGTGGGGATTCTGCCCCACTACTCTGCTCTGGGGAGACACCCCACCAATCCCCCCAGTGCTGCCTCAGCTCTTGGGCCACCAACATCAGAAGGACATGGAGCTGTTGGAGCAGAGCCAGAGAAGGCCACAGAGACAGCAAAACTGGAGAAAAGAGTGAATACAATGAAGAGATTTAAGCATTTGAGATGTGAGGAGAGGTTGAGAGCTGGGACTGTTCAGTCTTGAGGAGGTTCAGAGGGGTTTAATCAATGTATTTAAATACCTGATGTGAGGCAGTGAAGAAAACCAGTGGAGAGAAAACAGGCACAAACCGAAATACTAGAAATTTCACTTAAACCTAAGAAAATTTTTTTTTTCTTGACTGCAAGAGTGATAAAACAAGGTCCTGAGCAACCCGCTCAAGGGAATCCTCCTTTGAGGCATGGATTTTGTACTAGGCAATCTCTAGAGGTCCTTTCCGACACCCAGCTTTCTGTGGTTCATGTGGCACGTGGTGGAGTCTGTACCTCACGGATGAGGACTCCAGGATGCAGCTGCAGAGGACACATGGGGCAGCATGTGGGTACATGAGTGGCAGGTCCATCCTCCCCTTCCTCCCAGCACAGCTTCAATTCAGACCATACCCACCTCAGGGGCTCTACTGCTATTTAGTATTTCCCTTCCACATTTCATCTATCCTTTTTCCAGTAGCTGGTGTCCCCAAGACTGTGGAGAAGTAAAATGCTAATTACAATAAGGACAAGATATGTCTCTTTGATTTAAGTGCATCTTATAAAGATGCATCTTATTTTACAGTGCTAAAGAGAAGGAAGCCATAAGATGACAAAGAATTCATGCTGTTGATCTTATAGCAGGCCTGTTGTTTTCAACAGTAAAGACAGAGATGCCTGAGAAAGAAGCCACAAAATAAAATCTCAGGCAAAATAGAAGCATTAGTGTTCAGGGAAGACTGTGTGCTAAAGATTTAATCCACCTCAGAACTGGAAGTACCGAGATATTAAACTGCAGTCTTGGACTGTGAAGGTAACGACCACGTCCTCAGTCTGCCTTCCCACACAGTGCCAACCATCAAACTGCCAGGCTTGCACCAAGTTGTACACTAGACATATCCATGTGTCTTCTGTGAAGGAACGGGCACCTTCCCAGTCCATACATTCTTCAAACCTGTCAGTAAAACAACACAAAAGTGATGAAATCCAGAGCAAACAGGTAAGAAACCCAGTTATTACGTCCTGAAGTGTGGTGATGCCAGGTATCAGAAGGCTGGGGTGAAAATAGGTGTCCAATTGCTGCCACAGGGAGGGAGCCAAGTGGTGCTGGGAAACGTGCGAGTCTCTGCAGTGTGTTCTTAGTTTTCATCATCCCTAATATTCAGCTGCCTTTTGGCTACTCCCAGTTGTTTAACTGAAAACACGTCATGTAGTAGAAGTGCTTTACTGAAAACACGTCATGTAGAAGTGCATCTCGTGGAGTGACAGAAGCCCACAAGGGCACATGAAAACTGTCAAATAAACATAAAATAAAGCCCATAGAATTCAGTTCTCCTTCCATATGTGGACCTACAAATATCATCACTCTGATCAGAGAGCTAATAGACAAATACACCGGCTCCCTTAACTCAAACAAAAGAAGTGTCAGAATGCGTTCATTCCCTTCTAACTGCAGGAAAGATGAATGGGTCCATTTGCCTAGGATAAAAATCCCAAGACATTTGGAATGTTTTTCCAAAGAAAAGGTTTCCTATCAGAAATAGAGACTAACTACAGTGCAAGGTGGCAACTATTAGGTATTTTTCCATGCTGGATGCTTTGTTTGTGTTCTGGCACATGCCTCTAGGAAAGCACATTCTTACTTAAACACTTTTAACAGGCTTTGTTAAAGCAACTCACCACTGGACCTGAGCCCCCACAAGCAACATTTCAGGTACAGAGACAACAGACAACTTGGTGATGCTGCACTGGAATTTACAGGGTTGGGGGGCTCTCTGACTCCAGTTGTGACTGCAGGCCTAAGAAGACCTGGAAAACATTCTTCAAGGAAAAACTGATGGGATTATCTGCAAGTTCTGTGCTCACTGCATTTTTTGTCTCTGTCCTGGTGTGCTCCTTTATCAGCGTCAAGCCCGGGTCCTGTCAGCAGGTGAGCATCCCTGCGGGACAGGAGAGTTAACATTGCCCTACTTACTACTGCATTTTCTCATGTTCTTTTCCCCTTCTTTTCTCCTTAAGGGGCCATGGGAACAGAGCAAGTATTAGGAATCTGAGGCCTACTATCAGCAAAACCAATCATATCCTAACTGGAACCAGCAACCTCCTTTCCACTAGCTCACTGACAAACTCCCCTGTACCGCTCATAACCAAAGAAACATGACGGACCATGAATTGTATGGCTAGACCTCTCAATCAGGCTGGAGTACTTGAGAAGTTTTTTCCTAAAAATGCCCCAGCACCTACATGCTGCATGAATATCATGATCCCAGGTAGCACAACATAACATCCATGACGTTTTCCCACCCCCACACTCCTAAAAACACACTCTTTGTCTTGTTAAGGGGCTGACCCCAACAGTTAGCAAACCGTACCCTCAGGTAACTCAGGTCAGTTCTTTTCCTTCACCCCTGACAATGCAGTGGACACGCTCCTCTGCATTGTAGAACACCTGCCCACAGCGCAGACGTGGCTCTTCCTGCTGGTACCAGAGCTGTTCGTTGAACTCTGGGAAGAAAAATGCAATTTCTCTGCTGGCTGATGCTGGTGAATCTGTTAGATAACAGAGGAAAAGAGGATGAGAGATGTCAGTCTGGCACCGCAAATACATGCTATGTTCCAAAGGGAAGGCCAGAAGCCATCAAGAAAAGCACCAGGCTCAGTCACACCATGAGAGATGTGAGTGGAGCCTGCAGAAGTGAGCAAATCATCAACTGTGACTCCCAGAAGGGAGGCAGACAAAGGCAGACAAAATCCCATCATTTGCGCCTCCCTGAGCTACAGTCTTTGCCCAACACTTAGCCAAGGACAGGTCTACCTGAGCCATGAGTGGTATTCCTGGTGTCAGTGAGGCCATAAGCTCCTCGGATGGAGTCAGGGACGCTGTTTCGGGCTCGGAATACTTTGGTGGGTCCCATCAGGGATCTCCACAGGGAAACAGCATTCTCATGGGCCAAGATATAAGCCCACATAGGGCCACTGAGAAAAAGATTGGGGAAAAGCAGAAGTAGATCAGGTTACAAAAGGATATAGTTCTTTCATTCTTATAAATACAGCAAATGCAAAGAAACAAGGAAATGGAACTGCCACACAGTGCTTTCTCAGAGGGGATACAGACCTACCATGACACTAAATGCTGAAGCCATGGCTCAGAAGCAGAACATTTGCACAAATTACTTCCTCCTAGTGATGGTACCCATAACCTTTGAGGATGCCACCCACCAAGTACTACTGTTGTCACAGCAGAGTTGGTTCCTGACATTTCTCCATCCTTGAGCCCAGAGCCTTCTCTCTCTGTACACTACAAGCACCAGCTCCTGCTGAAATGCATCCCTCACCGAGGGGCACCCTTCCAGATGCAGAAGCATCGCTCAAGCCAGACATGGCTCCACTTGCGAAGCTTCCTCCTTGCGCCCCACACAGCTGGGCTGTGGGCACAGCGGGTACCTGGCCATGAACTCCACCAGCCGCTGATAGAAGAATCGCCCTGCGGGAGAAAGGGCATGAATCACACAGCCCGGCTCCGCCGGCACCAGCCCAGTCTGCCGGCCGAGCCCGCTGCGCTACCGGTGGAAGTCCCGTCCCGGCCAGGAGTCTCGGCCCGCCTACCGGCGTGCTCCCGGTAGAAGCGGCAACTCTCCTCCCGTCCGCAGCGCAGCTCCTTGGCGCGCACGATGAGGAACCGGTTGCTGAGGATGATTTCGTGCACGGCCTGCGGGCAGAAGGGCAGCGGCTGGGCGGGCGGAGTACACCCACAGGAGGCCTCGGCCGAACCGGCAGACCAGGCTGGGGCGGGCCGGGCGGCGCGGTGCGCCCAAGCCTCACCTCCAGCACCAGCGGGTGGGCCACGGCGTCCGGCTTCAGCAGCGCCAGCGTCAGCTGCAGCGGCCGCCCGGCGCGCCCAGCTGCCGCCATAGTGCCCACCGGGCCGAGCAGCGTCGCGCCGGTGACGCCAAACGAGGCGCGACACCACAAGAGTGACACACTGACATGGAGAGAGGGCGGGGCAAAGCGTTCGGTGACACACGGAGAGAACGTGAGGGGAGGCGGGGGATGTAGAAGGCGTGGTTTCATGGCAGCAGAGACGCGGCGGCAGTGTCATGGCGGATGCGGCGGTGGAGGAACAGGTCCAGGATGAGGCCGCGGCCGGAGCTGAGGAGACCGTGAAGATCATCTGCCTGGGCGACAGCGCCGTGGGCAAGTCTAAGTGCGTGACCGCCCGGCTGGTTGCCGTGGGGAGGGCGGGGGGCGGCTCAGTGCCGCGGCCTAACGCATGTGCGCTGTCTGTCTGCAGGCTGCTGGAGAGGTTCCTGCTCGACGGCTTGTATCCTTGTGCTACGCCCTCCGCGGGTGCCAGCCCGGCCCGGCGGGAGGGTGGCCTGGCCCGGCGGGAGGGTGGCCCGGCCCGGGGAACTGCGTCGGGCCCGGCTGGGGAGCGGGTGCCGGCCCGCCGGCGGCGGTCGCTGCGGAGTTGGTGGGGGACGTTTTGCTCCTATGGCTCCTTAATAGGGCAACAGCCGCCCCCAGCAGCTCTCCACCTTCGCCCTGACCCTCTACAAGCACCGCGCTCGGGTGGACGGGCAGGAGGTCCTGGTGGGTAAGTGGGGAGAGCCCTGCCAGCACAGCCTGACTGTTACAGACGGAACTTCAAGAAAAACATTGTTTTATTCTGTGCTTTGAGGTGATCCTCCGCACTGTGGCCTGCGTTGCTGCAATTTCTGTGTTTTCAGAGTGTAGCAGTTCAGGAAGGGACTGTGAGAGGTCATCTTGCACAGGAGAAATTCTTTACTTAATGATACTCTCCATTAATATACATAATCTATTTAAGGACTTCTAATGGCAAAGACTGCTTAGGTCATCTGTTGCAACGTGTCAGGGTTCTTACTGCTAGAAAGTCTTTCTTGATAATTTTTCTTTATTTGAGTTAGACCAGTTATTTCCTATGTTTCCTGGACAGTGAACACGTTTTTTCCCTTCCTGTGTGCACCAGCTTTCTACATGTTTGAACACTGTACTTTTCTCCTTTGTTGGTGAATGAAAATCTGGAGATGAAGAGGTAATATGCTCTTGCAGTCCGGGAAGGCAGTTGATTCTGGGCTGCATAAAAACCTGGCCAGCAGGTTGAGAGAGGCGACTCTCCCCCTCTGCTCTGCTTGAGCCCCTACCCTGAAGTGCTGCATCCAGCTCTGGGATCCCTGGTACAAGACAGAAATGGACATTTTAGAGCAGGTTCACAAAAACTATCTGAGGGCTGGAGCACCTCTGCTATGGAGAGAGGCTGAGAGAGTTGGGGTTGTTAAGCCTGGAGAAGAGAAGGCTCTGGGGAGACCTTAAGAGCAGCCTTTTGGTATATGAAGGGGTCTTGTAGGAAAGACGGATAAAGACTTCTTACCAGGGCCTGTAGTGACAGGTCAAGGGGCAACAGTTTTAAACTGAAAGAAGATAGGTTCAGACTGGGCATCAGGAAGAAATGTTTTATGTTGAGGATGGTGACACTCGGGTACCACTGGGCCCAGGTTGCCCTGAGAAGCTGTGGCTGCCCCATCCCTGGAGGGGTTTAATACCAGGTTGGAGGGGGCTTGGAGCAACCTGGTGTGGTGGGAGGTGTCCCTGCCCAAGGCAGGGCAGGGGAGGAGACTGGGTGGGCTTTAAGGTCTCTTCCAATACAAACCATTCTGTGATTCTATTTCTTCTCTTTTTTAGGGTAAACAACCTCACTTAATTCTGCCTTTTCTCATAGGACATGTTTTCTAGATCCCTTGTCATTCTTTATGATTCTTCTAAATCCAGTTCAGGTGGTTCATGTTTGAAATGTTTTACAAATATAGAGATGATTCTTCATCAGAGTTTTTATCAGTGTACGTTACCACTGAGTGAGGAAATCCTGCAATTCTTAAACATCCTGGGTTCCAGTCGTGAGGAAATCAGAACTTAGGAAGTTGTGTCATTCTAAGTTTGGGTTTCTTGTGTCTTGCAGACTTCTGGGACACAGCTGGACAGGAGAGGTTCCAGAGCATGCATGCATCCTATTACCATAAGGCTCATGCTTGTATCATGGTAAGGGTGGTGCCTCAGCTGTGATCTGCTGGGATTTTGACTAGTAACAGTCCTGGTTTACGCTTGGCCTTTGTGTTACTTTTTATGATTACCCTGCCTTCCATTTCTTGTCTCTTCCAGTGGTTTAAAAAACTTTCTTCTCTCACCAGATTAAACCACTGTGGTTGGGTATGTTTAGCTCTGTTCTGTCTTTCCTGATAGCACTCTTACTACATTCTGTGGCTTTGCTGTCTTCTAAATTTCCTTACTGTTGTCACTGTGTTTCCAGCAACTGAATGTGCTCATTTGGGAGCAGTCCTGTCGGAGGCAATGTGAGGGAAAGGGCATTCCTTGTTCTGTGGTGTGACTGTTGGAGGATTATGTAGCACAAAACTGTTCTGACATGTTTTACCAGGGTACCACATAAGACATTCTTCTCTAGTCTTCTGCCCTTTCTGTTTTCCTATACTTTGTGCTTCCCATTTAGTAGCTCAAATCAGTCTTGACTCCTCACTCCTGACCTGCTTTGATCCTTGATTTGTGCTGTTGCTCTAACTTTCCACTGCTTCTCATCACTTGTGAGCATCAGGCAACTTCATTGATATTTTAATTGTTAATTGTTAAAATAGAGAAGCCCCACATCTGACTGCCTAGCAGAACAGATTGGAAGCAGAGCAGAAGAGAGTCCAGCATAGGGCAACAAAGATGATTGAGGGACTGGAGTATCTCTCTGATGAGGAAAGGCTGAGAGGGCTGGGACTTTTTAGTCTGGAGAAGAGAAGGCTGAGGGGGAACCTTATGAATGTTTATAGGTATCTGAAGGGTGGGTTGAAGGAGGATGGAGCTGGACTCTTCTCAGTGGTTCCCAGTGACAGGATGAGGGGCAATGGGCACAAGCTGGAACGTGGGAAATTTCTGTTCAAATAGGAGAAAAAACTTCTTTTGAGTGAGGGTAGCAGAGCCCTGGCAGAGGCTGCCCAGGGAGGGTGTGGAGTCCCCTTCTCTGGAAGTTTTTAAGCCCCACCTGGATGCAGCCCTGGGTGATGTGCTCTGGGCAACCCTGCTGTAGTAGGGGAGTGGAACTGGATGATCTCTAGAGGTTCCTTCCAACTCTGGAAATTCCATGATTCCCAGTGCTTGTTCACTGTCACAGGTGATAGAGTGCTTGTAATACAAAATAATAATGTAAAGGAAAATGAGGGTCTGTTGCCTACATCATACAAAGACTGGCTGCATGTTTCAAGGCTTACTGTACAATCTCCCTTTCCTCCTTCCTCCTTTCTAACAAAGGCCAGTTTCCTTTGTTGATACCCTCCTGGGATAATTCTGGATTCTGATTTGTGTTTGGTGCAGTGAATTGATCAGGGGCTGTCCTACTGTTGGTCCCACAATAGCTGGTTCTTTTTTGGAAGGTGTTTGATGTGCAGCGGAAAGTCACCTACAAGAACTTAAACAGCTGGTACAATGAACTGAGAGAATTCCGCCCAGAGATTCCTTGCATTGTAGTGGCCAACAAAATTGATGGTGAGTATATCTTCTTCTTTCAACCTCTCAGGATTGTGATTTGATTCTCTTCTGACCTGGCTGAGAAAGAACGTTCTTCATTGGTTACGTCCAGATGAGTTCTTGAGTATTAGTCTCTCAGAGCTGTATTTCACCACAGTGATAGCTGAGTCCTCTCTTGACCTTGCATGCTGTCTTTTAGGCCCTCAATCTTGTTTGACTAGCAATTAAAAATACACATTTGATCCATTTAAAGTTTATGCCAATGATGCCCTTCCAATTCTGTCCTTACTGTTTCATCCAGCAAGAACTCAAAAGCTGATTGGATCAGTACCTAGTCAAAAATTGCAGGATATCTTGCTGGAAAAAGAGCGTAACTTATTATAGGCTTCCCCAGATACAGTCAATAACTGCCTTTGCCTTGCCAGTTCAGCCTGCAGGTTTCTTTGGGACTCCTCTGTGCTAAAGTGTCTAAATATACCTGCTGGCAAAACTGTTCACTTTCCTCTGCAGGTGACTGGATGATTCCCTCCTCTTAGGAATGCCAGCCTGGCATTCGTTACTGCTGCCATTGGGGTTGTGATCTGTCTCTGGCATCCTGTGAGAGTGCATAATGCAGCAGCTCTCTGCTCAGCATCACCAAGAGAACACATCCTCTTGGACCACATTCTCTTCCTATTCTCAGCCAAGAACAGTGTCACACATAGGCTTCCTTGCTGACATTCATGGCAGAAATTATTGCAGCTATGAATAGGTGTCTGCACCTAAATAAGGTGCCTGGACTCACAGTGTAGTCTAAGGACATTCATTTGTCTCAGTGGTGTGGTTTAGGGCTAATAAAAGCCATTCCTATAGGATGCATCAACCCAGCCTTGAATCCACTGGTTGCATGATGGTATAGTGTGTCTGAGGGAAATGGGCTTGGTGTTGTCAGCCATAGTGTAGATAGAAACTCTGGGTTGATGAATCCTGCTCTGTTTGTGAGTTGACACTGCTCCAAGAGAGTTCTCTGCCTTTCCTTCCTTGCTGTATTCCACCTGCAGTAGGAAATGGCCAGCCCAGAGCTCTTAACGCAGGCCCAGTCTGCAGAAGAGTCGGTCCAGCTTCTTGCAAAGAGGTGGAGAATGTCTGCCTGGGCAGCACCCACAGGGAAGCATCTGGAGTCTGAACTACTTCAGCTGTTGCTTCCTTAAGAAAATCATCTGGAGTCATCCCCTTCAGCTGGCACACGGGTGCCTGTCTGTCACCACCTTGAGCTGCTGCTGCTGTGTCAGCACTTCCTGACAATATGCAGTAGGTTTGTTCCAAAACTGAAATAAAGCCTCTGGCCTCCCGAGGTTGGGGTAGCTGCACCTAACTGCCCATTAAATGTAACAGTGGAGTAATTTGTATGCTGTGAGCATGGCCCCGACTCACAGGAACAGAGGTAACATGGCACTAAGGTCAGTGGGGAGTTCAGGTTAAAAAGGCCAAGCTGGAGGGAGAGGCACAACTAATTCTGGCAGCAGTGTTCAGGTCGTGTGGAGACAGAAAAGTCATAGGGACATAGCTGGAAAACATTCATAACAACCGCATGGCAAATGATATGTTCTGAGCTGCAAAGCATCATTCATTTATAGCACATCAGCATCCATCAATAATTTAGTCAAGGACCATGAATAAACCAACAAGAACTTTTTGTGTCTTCTTGTCAATGGTTTGCTGATGCTTTTAAAATGGTATAGTTCTTAGGAACGACTCTTACAGCCTTGTGCTGCAGTGAAGAGGCCCTGATGGCTAAATCGAGCTCCATCTGTTCCACTATTCCTGCATATGTGGCATTCTCCCTACAGTGATGTCTTTCTAACCACCTCTCCTTTTTTTTGCCCCCAGTGGACATGAAAGTGACCCAGAAAAGCTTCAACTTTGCCCGGAAGTTCAGTTTGCCCTTTTACTTCGTGTCTGCTGCAGATGGCACCAATGTAGTGAAGGTAAAACACAGCTATTTGGCTCAGCATCCAGGATACCCCTGTACAGTCCAAGGACATGGGGGACTGTTGTAGACATAGAGAGCAGAAAATGGACTAGTACCTCTGTTGGGCTCCTTGTGAGGTCCTGGTAGCTATAAGTAGTTGCCAAATTTGGTTGGGTTTTTTTCTCTTGGGGTGTGGGAGGTTTCCATCTGTTACAGGAACCCAGTGCCCCTTTGAGTGACAAGCGTTCTCCTTCCCATCAGCTCTTCAATGATGCAATCAAACTGGCGGTAGCTTACAAACAGAATTCGGGAGATTTCATGGACGAGGTCATGCGAGAACTGGAGGTAAGAAGGGCTCTACTTGCTGCACTCCTCTTAAGTGACGAGCAACTTGGCACTTTTTTGCCTCACAGGAAGCAGCCTGTGGCAAAGGGTGAACCTTTGCAGGCACATAATCAATTTGCATTATGCTGGTTGCACCATGGGGTTTGTGTGCTACCAGCGTCCAGGTTGGGAGGGGTGAGGTAGTGACCCACTGAAGGGCCCATGCTGCCCTAGGCTGAATTGGAAAGAACCACAGCAGAGCATAGGTGTTGCTCTCCTGCTTCTCAGCAGCTCCTTCTCCTGCTCCTTTCCAGAGCTTTGACCTGCAGAAGAAGAGTGAGGATTTGTCAGACGAAGAGGAGACCTGCCCTGAAGAGACGCCCCCGTCTGCCTGAGCCGTGGACCCAAAGTCTGTTTTTCCCCTTTGCTCTGGATTTTGGGTGCTGGTTAGCGCTACCTTCATAGAGGAAAGTTATTTTTCACATCCCCAAGAGCTCTGGTGATGGGCAGCTGGGCCTCTGCCCTTCCAGTGGGAGACTGTCTGGGCATTCGTCCTTGGCTCAGCCTGAGCTACTGCACCTCCCGGTCGGGAAAAGGGCAAGAGTATCCACGTGGTTGCTCGTTACTGCATGCTCCTTCAAGGCAGAGCTCACTGGGAGAGCTGAGCCGCTCCTGGACCTGCAGGGCAGTGTCCTGCCCAGATGCTTTAATGGTACCTCCTGGAGCAAACAAACACTAAAGAATGTTTGTCTAAAGCTTTGAGCTTGCGTCCTTCCTGTGCTTCTCTTGTAAGGCAGCGCAGTGACTCTACAGCGTGAGTCCAACTGCCAGCCCTCCCCACTGCTGCCCCTCTGTCCACCCTGGGGTCTCTGCTACAGAGCTTCTCTGGGTCTCCTGCCCCGTTCTGCTGGGCAGCACCAGCTCCAGCAGACTTGTGGGCATGATGGGGGATTTCTCCTTTCAGGTCTGCTAGAGCGAAATCGGGTGGCTTGGCCAGTCCCAGCCCGATGGATGCAGCTGCTGCTGCTCCCATGATCAGTGCAGGAGACTTGCTGCATTCCAAAGAGCCAGAAATGCAAACACACACACACACACAGATGGACACAACTAATGTGAGCAGCAAAACAGACAGAGCAATGACTTTACCCAGACCCATGGATAAGTAACCACCACATACATCAACATGAACGCGCTCCAGTCCTTCTCCGCCTTTCCAGGTGATCAGGATGGGACATTTACAAGTAAAACACAAACAAACCTTCACCCCTAGATGCATAAGCACAGCACATTCACAGTTCCTCAAATAGCAGTATGGAAATTAAGTAACTAAGTGCTATGCATTAGCTGTGGCTGGATGTCAAGCTCCTTGCACAGTCTCTTTGGTCTTTCTAGAGCCGCGCCTCTTGGGTCACGAGAGAGCTCAGTTTCAAGTTCACTGGTGCATTGCACACAAACCCACACCCACACTCAGGGATCCCACCAGTAGCCGGCCTAAGCCGCTTTGTGTTCCCAACTGCTGTCCTCAAGACCTCTAGCCCCTCATGACCTGTGTTCCCTTCTTCCACCGCACCCTCACCCTCCTCTCCCACCAGGCACATGTCCAGCCCTGTTCAGGGGTGACTGTTCTCCTTTGTGCCCCACTCTCTGCCCACGGCCTCGTCCTGCAGGTGCCAGGCATGGAAGACCTTGCCTGGCACCACAGACCGAATTGGACTGAAGCATGGTTTGCTGTGAACATCGGCAACTTTATTTCAACAACCAAGTCAACATCAGCATCTGCGTGCACTCAGAGGAGCATGGGCAGGACAGAGCAGGCCTTGGCCAGTGAGGCTGCCTTTGGACCAGCAGGCATGGCCCCAGGAGAAGATGGTCGTGGGACACTGGAGCCTGTGCTGGATCCTCTTCATCCTGTTGCTCAAGCCTTTTTCCCCCTGAGGTTCTGCAGGAGTTCCTGCAGCAACTTGAAGAATTTCTCCAGCTTCGAGCGTGAAAACGGACATGGTGAAAATGGGCTTGATTGTGTTGGCACTGGCCTTGGGGTTTTAGAGGGAGCCGAACTGAAGGCTACATGTTGTGTTGGAGTAGCCGTTGCAGCTGGACGCAGCCCCATCTGGACCAGGATCCAGTCGTAGAAGTGCTGTGTGGAGGTGTAGACCCCAGGCTGTTTGGCTCTTGCGCAGCCTCTCCCCCAGCTGGTCACCCCAACCAGCCAGAAATATTCTGCATTGGTGTCTTTGCACACCAGAGGACCACCGCTGTCCCCCTGCAGCAGAGGAGAGAGGATGGAGGTGTGTTGGTGGCTACAATCAGCACTATGGTGCCTCCTGGATGTGTGGAAGAAGGGAAGTTCTGTGTTTGGGATCTGGACCTATGGCTGCCAAGAGCAGGGATGGGCTTCCTGGGCAGAGTCCCAGCTGCTGGGACCAGGGGGACACTGGGCAAAGACCTGCTGATGGGGAAGGGGAGGTGAGCCCCAGCAACAGTGGAAGGGCAACTGGCCTGGCTGAGTCCATGCTGGGGTGTGTTTGGCAGCGGTGACGGGGCTCCTGTGCTGCTGGGGCTGGGCTGGGCTGGGGGCACCCTCCTACCTGGCAGGTGTCGATGAGCCCATATGCATAGCCAGCACACAGGTTGTTGCTGTGGATGGCCCCCGCGTACCACCGGCTGCTGTTACAGAGGTGGGTGTCGAGCAGGTGGACCGGGGCCTCCTGCAAGACATCAGGTGATCCGGAACCTGTGAGCACAGAAAGCAATTAACCCCCAGCAGCTCATTGCCAGTTCTTCCCCCTCTCCCCGTCTGCTGAACCCCTTCCCCAGGGCTTGGCTTTGCACCCTGGAGGTCTTGGGCTGGTGCTTCCTTTCGGTCTCGCGCTGGGCAACGGGCCGGGTCCGTCTCTCAATGGGCAAATGTCCCCACAGCCCCACTCTGGCTTTCGCCTCTGCTCTCAGAAAGCCCAGCCCATCTCCCCAGCGAGCCAAGCTTGCCCTCGGGCCACTTTTGGGGAACTCACTTCTTGCAGTGGTGTCGCCCCAACCACTGACATAGCAGTTTTTCAGCTCCGACACCCTCAGGGAGGCATCAGGCACACAGGCCAGCTGTACGTAGTAGCTGCACTGGACAGGGTGGTCCAGTTCCAACAAGGCAATGTCATTCAGCTGTGAGATATTGTTATAGTGCTCATGCATCAGGAGACGCTGGATGTTGCGTACTTGGACCTCCGGGCCCATCTGAGACAAGCGGTTGGCCCCAATCACCACACGCCACCTGAGTTCAGGCCTGGAAGGCAGACGGAAAGGGCTGAGAGGGAGTGGGGCCCTGGGCTGCAACAGCCCACACTTCCCTGCCCTGGGCTGTGCCCCTCACCTGTTTTCGAGGAAGCAGTGGGCTGCTGTGAGGACCCACTGGGCGCTGATGAGGGACCCTCCACAGATGTGCTGCACCACACTGCCTTCCCAGACTATCTGGATGCTGACGATCCATGGCCAGGCCCCCGGCTGGGCATCTCTGCCGCCCACGACACGCGACATCCCATAGTGATAAGCCAAGGGCCGGAGACCGCAGCTCGCTCTGTGACCAGCAACTCATCACTGTCCTGCCCTGTGGCTCACTGCTGCTTGGGCTCAAGGTCTCCATCCCCCCTCCCCACAAGGTGCTGCAGGGCCAGGGGACCCCTGGGGCGAGCATCTGCCCGCCTCTGTTCCTGCTTTAGCCCCACGGATGAGCTGTGCCAGCAGCCTGGGGGCTGGCCAGGATCTCGGGCTCCCCCTGGCACTGGGGAAGCTGTGGGGTGGCCACAGGGGACAAGCCAGCACCCTCCAGTGAACNGACAGAGTCCCCCAATGAACGCTCCAGTTGCAGGATGAGGATGTGTGGTCCCGTGGCCAGCAGCAGCGCCCAGCTCTGAGCCATGGCCTGTCAACAGCCTGCAGGAAAACCAATGTGGCAACAGAGCCCCTTGGGGAAGGTCCCTGTCCCCCTGGGCCACCACCTCCTTCACAAAGCACACACCAGAGAGCAGAACTGAGGCTGCATGCACTCGTTTGCGTGTTGCAGGGCCCCTCTTGTCATGGCAGGGATGTGCAAGGCCAATAATCCAAGCACGGCCAGGCTTTGTCTCCTGTCCTGCAGAATGCAGTGTCCCCAGCGCTGGCTCTATCAGCAACACCCCCTGGCAGTGCATGTCCAGAGATGCGACTTTAATCTCTAGACAGAGAAGGATGCTGCTGGTCAGCCCACCTGCCATTCTTCAACAGCATTGGTAAATCCTTGTCATATTTAACCGCCACTCTCTTACCCACTCTTCTCTAACAAGGGAAATGTGAGAAATGGAGGGGAAAGGAAAAAACCTCTTGGGTTGAGATAAAGACAGTTTAATAGAATGAGATCGGAAAAATAGCACAAATTATAACACTAACAACCTGTCCATGCTTGGGCTGGATGGGCCACTGAAATCTACAACAGATGCTCACCCCCACCTCTCTGACCACAGAATGACCCGAATTTGGTTGTTATAGCAATAAGTGTAAGCAAAAGCCCCCCTGTATACCATTCCTTGGCATAAATTATAATCTGGTTTTTTCCCATCTGGGAGCAAGCAGTGTCTCAGCAATATGCTGTTCATTTCAGAGACCACAGTTAGTCACAAGAGCCTTGGTTGCCAAGTAAAATTAGTGAACAGAATATTGGTTCTGGTTTACCTCAAACCAGGAGCCACCACCTGATGAACTGTCACTATCCCGAGCAGTGATCAGACATTCCCACCCCCAGCCAACCCCCAGTTACCTACTGAGCACGTCCATGGTATGCAATATTTCATTGGCCATACCATTGCTCTGTCTACTCTTCTATGGGAAGCTAAAAAAAGAAGCCCTCAGATAATGTAAACATCAAGGAGCCCGTCCCATATAGGCACACTGCTGGTGTTTTTGCTTGTTTGACTGAGCCCTGTGTCTGATCACCACAGTCCCGCTATC
This sequence comes from Nycticryphes semicollaris, assembly GCA_013400055.1. Lineage (NCBI taxonomy): Eukaryota > Metazoa > Chordata > Aves > Charadriiformes > Rostratulidae > Nycticryphes > Nycticryphes semicollaris. The sequence continues at coordinate 7,713 of VXBJ01001464.1, read as the reverse complement.
TTCTTGAGAGCAATTCCAAACTGCATGGCCCCACTCTCTACCTGGTGGATGGTAAGTCCAGAGGCTGCCAGCAACTGCGAAGAGAAGAGAGGACCCAGGGACACCGCAGTTGGAAACACCCAGTGTCCAGGGCCAGCGTCGGGTGGGAGCACCATGTGTGTGTGCCATTCACTAGTAAATGTGGAGCTGGACTCGCTCACGAGCAAGAGGACAGAGACCCTTTCATGTGGGTGGCATGTGGTTGCAGCCCCCCCTCATTGATCAGCCCCAGCATCCATTGACCTTACAAGAGGAGCTGGCTGCCAATCTCCAGCCACATCTCCACCTCCTGGAGTCATGAAGGACATGGTGGTTCTTGAGTGTCCATTCCCTGAGCTGCTTCCTGCCCAGGCATGTCCCCTCCACCCTTGCAGCACAAGGTCCTGCCTCTGAAGCTGCGAGGACCATCCATCCCCTTCTCCTGTTGCTGTGCTCCTGGCCCCTGACATGGAATGGTGCTGCAGCTCCCAGCTCTGTTCTCAACCCAGGTGCACAGCATGCCCCCAGTTGAACTGGGATCTCTGTACACTAGGACATGCCCTTTGCTTCATCTTGGTCATAATTTGCAAGGAGCTGTTCTGGCTCTGGAGATGATGCTGTATCGTGGTTCCTCCCTGAACAAGTCAGGGTTTCTGTCATATGCCTCATCTTGAATGTCCAACACATCACAGAAGGTCCACTGACTCGCTCTCCTCACAGGGCTAGTCACCTCCGGGTCCCACAGTTTGCTGCCCCAGTTCCGTGTTTGTCAGAGCTGTCACTGAGCCAAAGCCACAGGGTAGCTCCAAGGCTGAGCTTGGTTAGTTGGGGGCGCTGGGGGGGGTTGCAATAGGTTCATTGTGTAACAGCTGCAGGGGATGGAGCAGTAGGAGGCTAGGAGCAGCGGCAGCAAGATGGCTTAGGGGTGCAGTTGGGTGCACAGCAGGGCTGCAGGGCAGGATCCCTGCCCTTCCTCATCTGGCTTTCCCCAAACTCCATGCGCTGTTCAAACAGCACTTTCTGCAGCTTGATCTCCTTCAGGACCTGCAGAAGCTCCGGCCCTGCGCCTCTCTGCAGCAGGTCATAGTTCTCTGCCGGGTCTGACTCCAGGTCAAAGAGCAGTGGGGGCAAGTGAGGGGTCAGCGGGGTCAGCCCATGGCAGGCCTGGTCTGGAGTCGTGTCGCTGTGGAAAGAACCTGCAAAAGAAGCCCCCAGGGGTAGCTCGGTTTCTTCCCTTTGAGCTTTGGCCAGCAAAACCATATGGGACTTCACAAAGCTACCTGGGCAGAAGAGAGGAGAGGAGGAAGCACTAACCTTGTGTGAAGTAATGGGCCTTGTACTTCCCCAGCCTGACAGCAAAGGGGCCATACAGCGGATTGGGGGATGGCGGGTAGAAGAACATGGTCTGACGAGGACTCTGTGGGAAGCAGTGGGGCCAAGGTCACCTGTGCAGCCACCAGACTGAAAAGGAGCCTGGCACAGGACCAGGCAGAAACTCCTGGGAGTCACACAGGAGCCCCAACACTACAGACTGAGAGGGACAAAGCAGCATCCTGTTTGCTCCCTGCTTGGAGCTACATGGGCTCTGTCCATCCTATGTGGATGTGGGGGTTTGGCTTAGCAACACACTGTTGGAGCTGAGCAGCCCGGGGAAGCCCAGGAACCCCATGGCATAACCCTAGCAGCCAAAAGGTCCCAGCTCATGGATTTCCCCTGGCCCCCAGCTGGTTCAACTCTTCAGGCACCCAGACTTCATGTACAACACCAGCCAAACCAGCCCACAGGACTCACCTTCCCTGACCCAAACAGCACTGGACTCAGGTCATAACCATCCAGGGCAACTTTGGGCAGAACTGCTCCAGCTAGGGTAGCCAGGGTCGGCAGGATATCCAGGGTGCTTGCCATCTCATGTGTCACTCCTGTCACCCACCACAACAAGGCATAAGGAAAGGTTCAAGCACCTGATCCCACTCCCACCCCTGACATCCTTTCTTCTCTCTTGCCATCTGCTTCTCCCGGAGCAGCCAGGTGGCCCTGACACACCTGCCTTAGCATCGGCACACAGAAGGCACAAGCAGTGCCAAGTCTCACCTGGAGTGATATGGCCTGGCCAATAAGCCACTGCTGGTTCCCGCATGCCACCTTCATATGTTGTGCCCTTCCCACACTTCAGAAGGCCAGAGCTGCCTCCACGCGCCATCCGCATAGTGGAGGGGCTGTGAGAGAGAAGAACCACTTACCATCAGGTTCACACTACCCCTTCCCTGATGCTGCCAATGGGGCCATGACAAGAGAGACATGGTGCCAGCAAGTGACACTGCCATCCTCCTCAGCCTGATGAGGCTGGAGCTGTGGGGCAGGTGAAGACCAAATCCACCTCCACACAAAGGGAATTGGGGTATATTCGGGCTGCTGCAAGCTCCTGGCCTGAACTCTGTGAGGTTTCTACCCACAAGGAGGGGCTCAGCTGAGTCACAGGAACACGGAACAGATCATGCACTGGGTCCTCTCCAGAGCAGCATCCACCTCTGGCCTCACTTCAAGTCACTGCGGTTTCACCCAGCAATGCCACATCCCTTTTGCCTCAGCCAACCAATGCGCCATTCTGGTTCCTCCATGCCACAGCAGCAGAATCCTATCAGTGACAAAGTCCCTCCCTGCTGAGCTCACTCACCCATTGTCAGAGGTGAAAAACACCAAGGTCGTGTTTGCAAGACCATTTTCCTCCAGTGCCTGCAGCAGCTGTCCCACTGAGCCATCAAACTCCAAGAGCGCATCACCAAACGGCCCCCGTCGCGACTGCCCCGTGTAATCCTGGCTCGCAAACTGGGGGTAGTGGGTATGCTGGAGACAGAGCAGAGCAGATTGCTGCATGAACTCCCAGAGCTGCAGCTGGTTCCCAGTTCACCCAAGGTCAGTGAGCACCCTAGCTAGGACATGGAGGTATGTGACAATACCCATGAGATGAGAGGAGGCTTGTCCCCAGGTTCAGAAACAGCTCTCAGAAATGGCAGAAAGGAGCTGAGACCCAGGAGAGGATGTGGAACCCCAGAGCAGGAGGGTTTCCTGGGTGGAATCCTGACCCAGAGAAGCAGGCAAAGCTCCAGAAAGATGCAGCCCAAAAACATTATCAGAACAGTGCTGCCACAAGACGTGAACCTTGGAACAGCAACCCCAGGTCATCCAGGAGAAGGCAATGACTGCTCCAGCACAGGCTGAAGTAGCTGAGATGCCTCCCTGCTCTCCCCACAGGACAAGGGCTTTCCCCCCACCCTTGGCCCAGAGCAACCCCCCATCTCCTACGTGGGAAGCATAGTAGAGCAGGAAGGGGAGGCCTCGTCGGGCACAGTCAGCGATGAAGTCCCGGGAGAATTTGCTGTAGAGTGGCACCAGATCAGGGAAAGAGACCGGCTGCTGCACGATGCTCTGGTTCCAGAGCAGTGGGACTGGCACCATGCCTTGGTCACAAGTCCCAAAGCACTTGATGTCGGGTGGGAAGCAGGTGAGATTCTGGCAGGGGCCCTGGAGAGAACAAAAACAGTCTTTTCCCTGTGTTGCAGGACAGAGAGTGGAGCAAAGTCTCTCAGCAGACCCCTACCAGGTCTTACAGACACCCTTTGGGCAACCACTCTCAGAAGCCACGGGGTCTGTGCCCACCCTAGAATTGCACATGGACCATGCTGCCCCAACATCATTTTCTCCTGGAAGTGATGCAGATGTTTCTTTGTAGCCCAGAAGCTGACCTTGACAAAGGGCACATGTCCCCACCCACAACTGCCGTCCACATTCTGCAAAACTGCCCTATCATAGGAGCACCTCAGAGATGGGCTTCCTCTACCAGCACCCACCTCTCCTGCCTACAGCCCCTACTCCCATCTGCCTAGGCAAGCACTAACCCCCCTTTCTCTAGGTGCTTTACAAGCATCTTACCTCTTTCAGTCATTGTCCCCAGACAGCCCTGGGCACCCTTCTGGGCGTGACAGGCCTCTCACCTGATCATGGGAGTAGGGCACCCCCAGGAAGTGGTCAAAGCCCTGGTGGATGGGCAGGAAGGAGCCATTAACCCCCAGGCCAAGGTGCCACTTGCCAACCATGGCTGTGGCATAGCCCTCAGCCTTCAGCATCTCTGCAATGGTGATCTCAGATAGCGGCAGGCCTCCCTGCGAGTCGGGGTTGAACACACCAGGGTAAACTCCCGAGCGCATCTGGAAGCGGCCAGTCAGCAGGGCTGCCCTGCAGGCAAGAGTTGAGAGAGGAGACAGCCATCACGCTGGAGGCAGTGCGGTCACGGTGCCCGACCCCCGCAGAGGGTGCTCTGTTCCTCAGGGCCCGGCACCGCGGCTCCCCATTGTCACGGCTGCCACCTCCTCTGTCTGCGGCGACACCGCAGCCGGACCTGTGGGCCTCCTGGGTCACAGCACCCCTGTTCCTGCCAGCGCTGCACCTCCCCAGCTGAGTGACCAGCCCGGCCTCGAAGCTTTCTCCATTCCCGCCCCGGGACCCCGCAGCAGCCTCCAGCCGGCGGACCGGGAGCGGCGGGGGACGTACCGCGAGGGGCTGCACACCGGGGAGCTGCTGTAGAAGCTGGTGAAGCGCAGCCCGTGGGACGCCATCCGGTCCAGGTGCGGCGTGGCAGAAGAGGGGTGCCCATAGCTGCCCAGGTCCCCGAACCCCAAGTCGTCCGCCAGCAACAAGACGAAACTGGGGGGGGCGCCGGCAGCTCCGCGCAAGGCCAGCAGCGCCAGGGCCCACGGCAGGGCCCAGCCCCGCAGCCCCATGGCGCTGCCACCGAGGAAGGCACCACGTCCCGCTATACGCGCGCTCAGCTCGGGCTGCAGCGCTCCCCGCCGCAACCGGCCCATCCCGTCCCGTCAGCGCCGGCGGCTCCGGGACCAACAAGGCCGAACGTGCGCCGCCGCCAGGTGACCCGGGCGGTACCGTCACGTGACCGTGTACCGCCGCGGAGCACGCCGGGAGCTGTAGTCCGCCTCCCGATGCACCTGTCAGGACCGCGGAAGCCTCTTCCTGCCGCCTCCTCCCACACCGCCCTGCCCGGCGCAGGCAGCCTCCAGGGACCCGGGCCCGCCCCTGGGTGCAGCGGTCGAAGGTGGTTTATTAACAACAGTTGTGGCCGTGTGGCTCAGGTGGCTGTCCCCGGCCTCCCTCCTGCGGTGGGCGCCAGACACCGCCAGGCTGGCCTAGGCCGCTGCTCCTGGCGTCCAGGCTTCTGGAAGAGCAAATGAAGTTGTTTCTCTCCAGATGTGCCTGGGGTGGGTGCCCTGGGACAGGCTGAGAGTATGCCATTGTTTGGGGCAGGCTGGGCTCTGTGGGAGTCTGGGTGCTTCTCAAGCAAAGCGTGTTTCTGTGCAGCAGTGACAGTTCAGTGTCCGGGCTCAGGGGCTGCTGGTTGTGTCTGACCACGTCCTGCAGGTCAGGGACTTGTAAGTAGAGCGAGGAAGGGGCAGTGGAAAGAGCAACAGCAATTCTCTGGTGGAAGGGAGTGATAAGGAAGACAATGAAGGTTCTGTACCTCCTTATTGCTATGTTTGCTTTTGGAAACAGGAGAAAGTCTGGGAGATAGGCATAGAATTGAGAGTGAAGTCTTGAAGACCTCTATCCTCCAGTTTCTCCAAAATAAGAGTAAGGCAAGACCAGAGGCGGTGTACAAGCACAGGCACAGCTGTGGTGGTTGGGGACTTTCAGCTCAAAGACAAAGCAGGAGTAAGGCTGGCTAAGGGCCTAGTCTGGGTCTTCCCATGTAGATGGGCCTGTGTTTTGCATCCAGCTCGTCTGATCCATCTATTCTGGATTCTCTTATTACTAGTCAGCATTTCTTAAGACCCATCCCATTTTACTACCACTTTCTAATGTGCCAGTGAACTTTACTCTCTGTTGCTCCCTGTGCTTCGTAGCTTGGTCTGCCCCCATAGCAGCCGTCCTTCCTGTGCACCCAGCCCCAGGCCTTCTGATGGGCTGGCCACTGGCAGGAGAAGGATACTGGGGCTGCTGCTGTGCTCGCTGCCATCAATCATTCAGAGCCAAGAGGCAGAGCAAAGGTGGCTGGTGCTGCAGCAGGAGGCAAAACCGCTGCATAATTCATGGAGCCCACTTTGCTCCTTGGGCACTGCAACTTTCCCTGGAGTGTCTGACCACAGGGATCAGGAGGCTGGAGCCAGGACACTGAAAGCAGTGGGGGCTCTGAGCTTGGGGAGGGGGGCAGAGTTTCAGAGATCAGAGATGGAGCAGGGCAGGAGGTGTGGGATCCTGCAGGTTACTGTGGTGTGCTGTCTGCAGGTTACTCAACTGAGCGTGGCGTGACTGTCTGAGGCTGCGTGAGGTGCTGGTGGGCAGAGGTGGTACACACGGATGAATGGTGTCCATGCAGCCAGGCATGGGAGGAGGGGCCCAAGGGGCTGCAGCAGAGCGGTGGGAGCACATGCTGAAACTTGTGTGATGGGCTTGCTCCTCTCTTCTCAGCCTGTCACCTTCCCTCCTCATTGCCTGAATCACTCACCGGGCACAGCCTCAGCCCAGAGGGACCCAATTGCCTCCTGCAGCACAAAACTGCATTTCACTCCCATTTGAGAAAAATACCAATTTCCCACATTGTTTTGGTTGGCACTGAAAATATCCTGCTCTGTTCCTGAGGGGCCATGACACCATCCTGTAGTCTGCTGCCTCCCCATGCTCCTACTCTCTCAGCTGTACCCCCATTCTGCTCTGCAGGAAAAGTGTCTTCTTGCATGACATGCAACCGTCCTTATTTAAAGACCTGTCACAAATTATCTCTGCCCAGCTATCAGCCCATGCATGTGCTTTGCATTCCAAGGCCTTGCCATCAGCGCATCCTCCCTATGGCCTGGGGTGGGGCTGCTTATTCCAGGGACCCAGGGGCTCACAGCGGGGGCATGGCGAGGATCCCCAGTTTGCACTGCGGGAATTGTCCACACACAGCTTGATGCCAAGAGTAGTGGAGTGACTGGGGCTGGAGAGGAGCTTTCTCCTGCTCACACAGAACCACACCATAAGCTCACTTGACTTGAACCTTCTGTTTTCAGGCTGCTATGTGGCTGAAATGACAACCCAGGGGCTAGTTTTGTGGAAGAATGTGGGAGTTCAGCTTCTCTGGGGAGACTCACGCAGACACAAGGGGTGCCAAAGGCTGCATTCATCAGGGTGTGGGTATGGAGAGGGACAGGGCTGCTCTGTCAAAGCTTTGAGGGAAGCAAACCCCTCCCAGAATAAATGCACCCGCCACAGCTCTGGCTCTTGGCAGGAAAGACACCAGATCCTGCCCTGAACCTGAGCAGCAAAAGGCATTTCCCCATTCCCATGCCACAGCCAACTCCAGGTACTCTCCTCTGTACAGTCTGCCCCTTGGACACTACCCACCCTTGCTGGAGAAGACAGGCCAGCCTAGAAGGATCTGGGCAAGGTCTGGTGAGAGTCTGGTAAGGCTCAGGGCACACTCTGGACAGGCTGCTGCACAGCCATGCATGACTCAGGCTGCCTCAACACAGCATGGCCTGCCCCAGGCCACCCAGACACAAGGAGTACCACCCAGATACATGGTGGCAGACCCCTTCATCCTACCACAGCCATCCCCATGTTGCTCCACAGCCCAGGGTAATGCAGATATAATTAAACAAACCCAAACCCACACCCACACTCGGGGATCCCACCAGTAGCCGGCCT
>VXBJ01001463.1:71745-82405 GCA_013400055.1 Nycticryphes semicollaris | reverse complement strand
CCAGGATGCCATTGGCCTTCTTGGCCACAAGGGCACAGAGCTGGCTCATGGGCATCCTGCTGCCCACCAGGACCCCCAGGTCCCTTTCCCCTACGCTGCTCTCCAACAGGTCAGTTCCCAACCTATACTGGTACCTGGAACTGGTACTCACTTCATTTTTGATGGGATAAGTGGAATCTTGCTGCTTTTTGCTCTTCTTGTCCGGCCGGCTGATGTCCAGGTTCTTCATGTAGGTGGAGAGCACCTGAGACACCCCGATGCCGGAGAGGATGCACATCACTGGGGCCAGCACCAGCATGAGACGCACCTACAGGCAAGAGCAGAAGAATCAGGGCAGAAATCTGAAGGAAGAGGGGAAATTAAACTCCATCCCTAATTCAGCGCCTCGAATTCAGCAGAAACATCAGCCTCGAGATAAACCCAGAGCTCGTCTTTTTTTAGCAGCCGCAGACTGGGAGCTGCCACCATCTCAGACATCCCCCAGAGAAAGTTCCCTGAAGATCTCAAGACTGGCCACGGTGCAGAAGTGACCTCAATTTAACATCCTTGGGCAAAACCAGGTGAAGCCAAGGCTTAGTAGATGCCTCCACACACAGAAATCAACCCATGTTTAGGCTCAGGGGGCCAGAGGGAGAGCAGAAATGGGTTCACACACAGCCTTTTGTTGCTGGTCCCCACTCGGATGCCTGGAGAACCCAGTTGGGTTTGACACCCAGCTATGGGACACCAGGGTGGCAAGTAACACCAAAACCACTAAGTTTTACAACACTGCTGCCCCGAGGGGGTGAATAAACCTCTGAAGGACGGGAGAAAAGCCTCACGAATGTTTCAGCTGGCTCAGGGTGGAAGATCCATCACCAAGGAGATCAGAGAAGGCAATTAAATCCTACTCATTAAGACCATTCCATCACCCTGTGCTCACCATCACAGCTGAGAAGTACATGCTGGTCACGCCGTACATGATGATGAAGATGCGGGCGTCCGAGAGGTTACTGAAGCAGTAATAGAGACCCACTGCCAGGAGGAAAGAGGAAAGGGTCAGGTTCACCTTCCCAACGTGACAAACCACCAGCAGAGGACCATAACACGCTCCAGGGCCGGGGTGCTGTGGTGGGGGACTGGGAGAGTAAAACCCTTGTGGTGTTGTCCAGTGATTTAATCAATCGGGGGGTCGGACAACGCCGGGGGCCGGGCTCACCTGGGAACATGAAAACCAGAAGCTGCAGGTCAAAGTAGTAGGAGGACCAGGTGGTGGGCTGGTGCTCGGAGACGGAGGCGATGATGGGGATGTTGTTCTTTGCGTAGGAGGGATCCAGCAGGGAGTAGAAACGCCCCGTCCAAGGGGAGATCTTCCCTAGGAAAGAGGAACGCAAGAGATCCTACCTGATTCCAGCAGAGAGCAGCCCCGCGCCCTCCCTCACACGGGAAGCGGGTGCCAGGCCGACTGAGCAATCCCAGCCCTCGTTTAACAACCCTGTTACTCAAAACTGCCATTTTAGAAAGGAAACAAAGGGCGATTTTACCCTAAAAAAGACACACACCCCCCTGCCCCACCTGTATTTTTAGCATCTCTTCCCCACTACAGGCCGAGATTCCGTTTCCGAAGCAGCAGCTCAGCGGCTCCAGCGTGAGCTGGGTCACAGCAGGTTTCTCTCTGCGCCTCGTATCGCCCAGAGCTGCTGCTGCTTCAGTACTTTCCTGCCATCACGCAAAATTAGGGCAGGTTCAGGCCTCCCCCTTAGAGGGAAGCACTGAAATGTGGGCCCTAACACAGAATTTGGATTGAGAAACGCTCTTCAAAGCCACCAAAGTAGGCAAAGCCGGGTGTGAGCCGCGCTCGCCGCCACTCGGGGTACCTGTCAGCATCAGCACCGCCCCGATGGTGAGGAGGACGAAGCCCACCAGGGAAATGACACTCCTGAAGAGGATTTCGAACTGCTGGGGGTTCAGCTTGCTCCGGAGGTAGTCTACGAAGGCGTGGATCTGGCACAAGCCGAAGACTCCAAGGGCAGCCATGTGCTCCGAGGAGAGGACGGGCTGCGAGGCGGGGGGAGAGCGTCAGCAGAGACAGAAGACAAGAGCTGCGCCACGACCCGCACTGGCTTTTCTTTACACACCCCACTTGTCAGCAATGTCACAACCAGAGTCACAGGAAAACGTCCCCTCCCTGCTGCCCTGAGGGAATCGCACTGATGCCCTCAAAAACGCGAGCTGAGCAGGTATCTTTTCTGTGGTAGCAAGAAGAGTGTGACCAGCAGGTGGAGGGAGGTCATCCTCCCCCTCTGCTCTGCACTGGGGAGGCCCCATCTGGAGCACTGGGTCCAGTTCTGGGCTCCCCAGTTCAGGAAGGACAGGGAACTGCTGGAGAGGGGACAGCAGAGGACCACAAAGATGATGAGGGGCCTGGAGCATCTCTCTGATGAGGAAAGGCTGAGGGACTTAGGTCATTTTAGTCTGGAGAAGAGAANCAACCCCACAGCATTCTGTGCTTCAGTGGTAGGAAACCAGTGCTCTGATGGTTATCAGCAGCTTTGAAAATCATCCTCCAAAAACTTCCAGAAGCTCATCTTGCCACAGGTGGCAACAAATCAGTGCAGCTGGAGCTAGACCTACCAGCCAGCACCCACTTCTAACATCACCAGTGAAGGCAAGAAGAGAAGCCGGGTGCCAACTCACTGCTACTCTGCTACAACCCATGGAATGACCATCCTCAAAGCCCCCAAATCATTCTGGTCCCCACCTGGAAGCCCACAAAGGAGATCTGCATGGAGAGGATGGTTCCCAAGCAGTAGACGGTGCAATAGGCCACGTAGATCCTGTGGGAGAAGCGGCCTGTCAGCATCAGCACGAGCACATGCAGGGGGATGAGGTTAATCAGAAAGACGTAGCCACCCCAGGAAGAGACCTGCCAAGAGAGAAAAACAAACAGAAACCCCAGGAGTTCCGGGACTGAACAGGTCACACAGCAGAGGTCAAAGCTGCCACGTTGGATTTTCCTGGGATCGCGCCCTCGGGATTTTCACCCAGCTGCCCTCTCCAAGGGGCATCCTCACCAATCACAGTGGCCAGAAACACAGATTTTTATTTTTTTTTCAACACTAATATAATAAAACCCAGCACCAAACCCCGGTAGTTTCGTTAAGCAGAAAGGAATGAAGGTTTCTGAGGTTCTGGCTCCCGGAAGACGGGGGACACGGGAACGGCAGACCATGTATTTTTGGTCACTGCATCAGAAATACCCAGGAGAAGAACACCTTACCATGTAGAAATAAGCCAGAGCACACATGGCTGCCCAATAGATGGAGCCAGTTTTGACGGCTTTGATCCACATGTAGTAAGTCAGGAGCATGCAGAATATGGCGATACCTGGGTGGAAGGAGGCAGAAGGGTCAAAGCAAGCTCACATCACTCCTGGAACGTCAGCATCATCTCCCAGGTGCACCACAGTGCTCAACTGCGTTTAAAAGACACACACACACACATCTGCTGCTCCATCAGAAGGTGGAATGGCACCTCGTGCAAAGAGCTAGGGGTTAGGAAAAGGGCTCTCTACCTCACTTCTAGACTGAAACACTGCGATGTTTGTGTCTTACTGCAGGTAACCACTCACGTGGCCTCTCCTTGCCACAGCAGCTGGCCCTTCTGGACACAGCAACTCCTTACATAGACTGGATATGGCAAAAGAACCTGGATTCTCCTCCCGTAGGCATCGATGAGACCGTTGCCTTTGCCAGCCCCAAAGCCACCGTTGGGAGAGAAAAACCCCAGGGGAGCTGCAGAGCAGCTCTGATCCCGAGTAGGGCTTGTGGAGGCGGCAAAACCCTTTTGGTTTGCAAACAAGGACCCTCGGTGAATGGGGTGTGCTCACTGCTGGGCAGTCAGGAAACACTCCCCATCTCCATCACGTAGGCAAGAACCACCACAGGGTCCAGCCAGTGGGGATGGCTGGGCAAGGACAGTCCTTCTGCTGTGTCCTGCAGCTTCTTTGGCATCATGTTCCAGCACCCAGCAGTCGTTAAGGTTTTCCCTGCTCTGAGGGTCACAAACTCACCTTCATTATCGTAGGAGCCGGCAACGGATCGAGAGATGTACCCGGGTACCACCGCAATCATGGCGGCAGCAAGGAGCCCAGCCCCTGCATCCTGGGGAAAGAAAACAGCCCAAAGAGGGCAAAAAGCCATCAGTTTTCAGGGCTTTCGTTTTGCCACGTGGGTGTATCTCAAAGGAATAAAGGTCAAGAGTGCCCTGGTCTCCTTCTCACCTTGAGCTCTTTGGTGAGGTGGTAAGTCACGATGGTGGTGAAAGAGGAGAAGAGGGGAGCCAGGAACACGCAGACGTTTCGGATGTCGATGGTGATGTGAAAGAAGTGCAGCACGTGGTAAATCACTGCCGACGTGATCATCAGGCCTGTGAGACAGGACCAACGCTGTTACCTGGGTGGGTGCTCTCGCTCTGCTCACAGCGCAGGGGGGGTCATTAGCTTGCAATTAACAGCAGGGCAGCCCCAAGAATCCTCAGGGCTCTGGCTCCAGGTACGCTACCCGCCCCTCTCCCAATTTTCCCCCGCTGCGAGGCGCGTTCCGGCTCAGCAGCCCCGCAGCTTACCCGGGTAAATGGTGCCCCCGATGATCCTGCCCAAGGGGTACCACGCTCGGTCGTCAAACCAGTTGTGGAATTTATAGAAGCCCTCCTCAGCCAGAAAGCGGGTCGTGCGGTAGTTGAAATACCTGTAACAGCAACAGGCACTAAGCACTTCCGCCTTGGGATGGAAACACCTTGATTCTTCACCGCTCCTCGGGTCACAGGCACAGCCTTCAGACAATAAGGCAGCTTTTAACAAGCGGTTAATTACCAAACTGGGTGCCCATTTCCATAAGATGGGGTTGTAAGGGCTAAGAGGCTCTTTTCCCCACAAGGGGAATTGCTATTTTCCCTGGACTGCCTCAGCTGCAAAGGTTTGTTTCTCCTCCTGGGGGCTTTAAAAGTTGTTTGTGAAGGCACCTGATTTTGAAGGCACCTCCCTCTGCATCTGATTTAACCAGCAACAAGCCTGAGTTGGGGACACAAGTCACAGCAAGCGCTGTGCCCTGCACAGCCCAGCAGAAAAGCAGCTTTTTTTGGGGGCAATTACTTGGATCCGAGCTGCAGGACGAGTCCTGGGAACCGAGAAGTGACTTTTGGGTCTGGAAGAGGAAAAAACCAGCTGTACTGAAAAGTGCCCTCCAAATCCCTCATCCTCAGGGTGGATTAACTTGAGCCCAATAACCACCAGCCGAATTCCACATGAAAAACCCAGCAGACCACCACAAAACAAAAAGGGGAGGAATAGACACTCACGGGTCAAATTCATGGATGACACTTTCAAATCTCAGGACGGAAAAAAGCCTCGTGGAGAAAGCTGCAAACACAGAAAAAGGGCAGAGTGAATCTACATCTACAGCATACAGCAGTGGCAGAGCCACGGTTATATTGCATTTATCTGCTTCTCTCCTGAGTTAAAATTGTCTCTGTCTTAAACTGGTCGTTGGGAAGATAAAGAAAGATAAAAAGGTAGGGAAGGAATAAAAGTGTTGGGTTTAGGCGCTTCAAAGACAGGTAAGAGCTTCACAACCTATAAAAGAGAAGAAGGAGCAGAGGTGGTGTCACCCCTCGAGGGCACCAGCAGCCACCCACAGGGCCAGGAGAGGGACTCACAGAGCACAGCTGCCATCGACAAGATGAGGAGCTTGAGAAGAGTGTCTTGCTTCTCGTAGGAGAGCCGGAGAAACCCTAACTTGGTCATCTTGACATCAAAGGCAGAGGTTGAGGACACTTGAAGACCTGAAACTAAAAAGGAAAGGTGATCAAAGCACGAGCCAGCACCCAGCCTCACAATGTCCCTAAATGTTTCATGAAATAGGACCTTAAATACCCACCTCCTGCCCACAGAGGCAGTGTCCACCCTTCACCCCTGCCCAGATGTTTTCACTGATCTGTGTCTCCTTCTCCCAAGCCCTGCTGGCCTCCCATCCTCACCTGATCAGCCGTCCCAAATCTCAGCTGAGGTTTTCCTTTCTTTTACAGAGATTAGAACTCCTTCGGGGCAGAGGACAAGTCTGTTTCTCTGTGTAAACACAAAACCTAAATGTCAGCTTTTCCCAAAGCCCCCTGAAATCCAAAATCCCTGACTGATCTCTGGAGTTCAACCACAACTCATAAGCAATGCATTCAAAGAAGTAACCCGTGGAGATTGGAGGACGTCGGTGCTGTTTTCCCAGATACACAAGGTCCAAATGGCTCTAAGCTGTTCCCACTTTGAATTATTTACATTTAACCTGTACATCCCAGTGACTTGATAACGTGGACCAACACAGTAAATCAGCTTTGTTCATATCAGACAACTTGGCAGTTTAATTCAATCTCCTCAGCCAGAGGAAGACCTAGCAAAATCCTGGTCTTAGACACCAAAGAAGTGAAACTGTGGCCAGAGAATAACATCTTTCTGCTCTTGAAAACGCTCTTGATTTCTTTTAAACGTTTCTTTACCCCATCAACCTGGAAACAAACCCCGCCACTCCCTGCGGGTTCAGTCCCAGAATCAGTGGATAAATCCTCAGCCCCCCTCTCCGAGCTACAAGGCCAGGGAGCAGATTTGATAGGCTGAGATTTCAGAATAAAATATGAACCAGGCTTAAAAAAAGTCTCTTTGTGACCTAGAAGTGATTCCACTTGCACAAATTTGTCACTAATTGATACAGAGATAAGCCCAGGTTATAACTATTTCCTGGTTCCCCTGGGAATACTAAGCAGCAGCTAACGATGACAAAATGCAGATGCCTCCTGGGCACGAGTGGCTCTGCCACCGAGGTACGATCGGCACCCCAGTTTCCACAGCTCTGGCAGACACAGGCGCAGGGGGGACCCTTCACCCTGTACTGCCACAGCTACTGGGGGAACCAGCAGCCCCCGGGCAGTGCCCAGGTCCTGGGATGGGAAGGCAGAAAAGCCATTCTGGGGCTACGGATTAACACCCTGCTCTCAGCGCCAGCGCCTCTGAGCCTGTCTGTGTCCCTTGAGACACCGTGACCCTCACAACCTCCCCTCGGGCTGCACCCTACATGCCAAGCCTCCAGGCAACCCAGAACCCCACAAACCCCAGCCCCTAGCATGCCATAGGTCCACATCTCACAGGCCCCTGACACCTCACCCCACAGAACTGGGCACCTGACAACGCCCAAGCACCCCTCACTCCACAGGCCCTCGCCCTGCAGGCCCTCGCACCCTGTAACCCCTCAACCCACAGGCCTGGGCACCCCAAAGCTCCCTCAACCCCACAGACCTATGCACCCGACAAGGCCTAAGCTCCTCCTCACCCCACAGCCCCTCACCCTATGGCACCCCATAACCTCACAGGATTGAGAACCCCAACAGCCCCACAGACCTGGGCACCCGACAAGGCCCGAGCAGCCCCTCAACCCACAGCCCCTCAGGTCTGGGCACCCCATAAGCCCACAGCTCCCTCCACCCCACAGGCCCGGGCACCCCACAAGGCCTAGGCGCTCCCCCGCCCCATAATAAACCCGGGCGCCCCGACACCCCATAGCCGCCCCGCGGGCCGCAGCCCTCACCCGGGCGCCTCGTTCAGCCCCGCCGCCCGGGCCATCCGCCCCGCGCAGCCACCCTCGCCCTCCGCCGCGACCCGCCCCCTCCCCGCCCGCTCCCCATTGGTCCTCACCGACGCCGCTCCAGATCCGGCGGCGCTCATGGGCCGCGGCTCCGAGGCGGGCCGCGCGAGGCTCCCACCCCGTAGGCGGAGCCGGCGGAAAGTGAGGCGTGACGTGTCCGCCCGGGCTTGGGGCGGCTGGAGAGGGCGGGGCCGGATAGATCACGTGGTCGGATGCGGAAGCGGGCGGTTCCCGCCACGTGGGTGGGTAGCGGGGGAAGGCGGCGGCGGCCTTAAACGGCGCATGAGGCAGCTGAGAGAGCGAGGGGTCCAGGCTGCGAATCGTGATTCCTCCGTTTAATGTTTCAGTGTGAAAAGACTAGCGAAAAAGTCGATCAACCGGCCCAATAAAGCCATAAAACCCGGGGGTTTTGGGGACCTCACCAGTTCCTTCCCGGACCCTACCGGGCCGGGACATGCACGGGTCGAGATGGCACGGGTACAAAAAGAGTCCGCTTATAAAACCAGGGCAGGGCACGAGCCGGCTNCCGCTCCAGATACGGCGGCGCTCATTGGCCGCGGCTCCGAGGCGGGCCGCGCGAGGCTCCCACCCCGTAGGCGGAGCCGGCGGAAAGTGAGGCGTGACGTGTCCGCCCGGGCTTGGGGCGGCTGGAGAGGGCGGGGCCGGATAGATCACGTGGGCGGATGCGGAAGCGGGCGGTTCCCGCCACGTGGGTGGGGAGCGGGGGAAGGCGGCGGCGGCGGGCAGCCACGGCGGCCTTAAACGGCGCATGAGGCGGCTGAGAGAGCGAGGGGTCCAAGCGCAGGACGGCTGCGAATCGTGATTCCTCCGTTTAATGTTTCAGTGTGAAAAGACTAGCGAAAAAGTCGATCAACCGGCCCAATAAAGCCATAAAACCCGGGGGTTTTGGGGACCTCACCAGTTCCTCCCCGGACCCTACTGGGCCGGGACATGCACGGGTCGAGATGGCACGGGTACAAAAAGAGTCCGCTTATAAAACCAGGGCAGGGCACGAGCCGGCTCTTGGAAATTCACAAAGGTGTTAAAAATCCCTAATTTTTTGTTTGGTTTTCTTTTTTTCCCCCAAAAACACTCCCCCCCCCCCCCAATTTTTCCATGGCAGCGAGGGGAGAGGCACAACCGTCATGGACACCCCAGTGGCCTGGGTCCTGCCTGTCCCCTCCTGCGTGGGGCTCAGTGGCCCGGAGAAGCCACGTGTTTGGCCGGAGAGGGCTGTGGGGAGAGGAGCCGGTCAGAGGAGGAAGAAGAAGAGGAAGAGGAAGAGGAAGCCCCGCTGAGGGCGGACTGAAGGTAAACGGTCTTGTGGAAGAGCCTGTTGCTGAGGAAAACCACCAGGGAGAAGAGCCGGAGCTGGAAGTGGCTGTAAGGGAAGAGAGCACCCGTCAGATCCCAGAGCTGGGAATTCTTCCCCCCGCCCCTGAGGGATTTCGGGAGGTGGAGGGTGATTTTGGGGTGATTTCAGGGCATTCAGGGCCCAGAGGAGGTGGGGACTCACTAGGTTTTGCCGGGGGTCCTGGCTTCGTTGGCGCTGATGATGAAGAGAGGGAAAAGGATGGAGAAGAGGCAACCGCTGGAAGGGGGAAAAGTAAAAATAATACTGTTATTATTAAAAAAAGAAAAAAAATAATAAAAAGTAATAAAAGAGGGAGGAAATGGCCTCACCTGATGATGTAAGAGGACTGCATGGCTGTGAGGAAAGCCAGCGGCAAGCCGAAGCCGAAGTAGTAGGGCCAGTTCCTCTCGATGTTGGACAACCGTTGGTGCATCTCGATGCCTGGAGAGGAGAAAAAACCAAAAACCTCTTTCTGGTTAAAATCAGAGGGGAAAAAAACCAAACAAAAGAGCCTGAGATCCTGAATCCAGAAGAATTCCCCTCAAAAAGGCCTCACCTTTGTTAAACCAGCGGTACTCGAAGCAGTAGAGGGAGTAGAGGAGGGACATGTGGAGGAGGCTGACCAGTTGGCCCACCAGGTCAATGGGGAAGAGGCTCACAATCATCCCCTGGGATTTTAATTAAGAAATAAATGAAAACCGAACCCAAATTCTCTGGGTTTGGGGGAAAACGCGGCCCCAGAGGGAGAGGGGAAGGGGGGGGGGGATGGGATCCCACCTGGATGAGGAACAGTGCCTGCAGCAGGAGGTTAAATAACATGTCAGCGATGATCTTGCTGACGCTGGGGAAAGGGTGGGGTTTCCTGCCCGACACCTCGAAGGCCAGATCCGCGATGTCCTGCAGGGGAGGGGGGGGAGGGGAGAGGAAAAAAAACCACCCCCACCCCAAAATCCAGCAAAGTGGCTCGAGGGACATGGAATTTAAAAGCAAATTAAGGGGCTTCAGGGAAATTAAGTTCAAAAGAAGCGGGATGAGGTGGTTTTACCCACCCAGAGCGCAGTGGGATTTCATCTGCTGCTGAAAAGCCACCAGCCCCGGTGCCGCCTCAAGGAGGGGATGTCCCCCGGTCCCTGTCACCTACCTGGAACCAGATGGCATTGACCACCTTACTGAGGACAAAGAGGGGCAGGACCCAGAGGGCGCTAAAGATGGAGGTGAGGATGAACTCCAGCCAAGCCCAGACGTCGCCGTGCAAGGAAGGGTCACCTTGAGGAGAAGGAAAGGGGAGAACAAGGAAGGAATGGGGTGGGAAGGGACCTCTGGAGATCATCCAGTCCAACCCCCTGCCAGAGCAGATCCCACAAGAACGTGTCCAGGCTGAGTATGAATGTCTCCAGAGATGGAGATTCCACCACCATCTCCCTGGGCAGCCTCTGCCAGGGCTCTGCCACCCTCAAAGGGAAGAAGTTCCTCCTCATGTTTAGGTGGAACTTCATATGGTCAAGTTTGTGCCCGTTCCCTCTTGTCCTGTCCCTGGGCACCACTGAAAACAAACTGGTCCCTTCCTCCTGACACCCCCCCTTGAAGTATTTCTAGGTGTTGATCAGATTCCCCCTCAGCCTTCTCTTCTCCAGACTAAACA
>VXBJ01001463.1:36857-51035 GCA_013400055.1 Nycticryphes semicollaris | reverse complement strand
TGAGCTGCTTTTGATTATTAGACCAGTTTAGGGATGACGTGGGAGTGACTTTTGTCAGGGGCGAGCGGGAAAAGTGCTGCTTTGCAGCAGCGCTGGAAGATCTGGCTGTTCCCATCAACCAAAACCAGGTGTGGGCTGCGCTGGGCTGGAGGGGGAGATGCTAAATTGCCTTAAGGTCCCTCTTTCTGTCGTTACCTGGTCNAAAAAAACCAACCCCCCCCCCCACCAAATCACCATTCGCAGATGTCCGAGAACATGCTTTACCCCATTGCCCACTAGTCTTTCCCGTGTAGTGCAGAGCAGAATGAAGGGATACTGGAGCTCAGAGTTTGGGGTTTTGGGTTTTGTTTTTTTTTTGGATAAAACCCCCTTTNCACCGTGAATTTGGGCAGGAGCCAAGGAGCTGTGGCAGTTTGGTCCCACAGAGCTGGTAGTGGCTGGAGAAGGACGGCACCGTGCCCCTGCCAGTCTCCTGCCTGCTGGCCTCAGTGTTATTTACTAGTAAAAAAGGAAGAAGAAAAAAAAAACACCAAAAAAACCCCCAAACAAACCACAATTAATACTGGAAGATAACGGTGGCTGCTTGCTGCTTTCCTGCACCCCTTCTCCCCGCTTCGAGTGCCTCTTGATGCCGGTCTGAAGTGCTACACTGAATAATACAAACCTCTCTCTTACCATGTCTTGTAGCTCTGTATCGCAGGTGTGCTCTAGTGCAATAAATTGAATGCTGTCTGATAAGAGACATAATTTATATAAAATAAAACTTCATAATTTGTTCTCTGTGTAGAAGTAACTTGCCCCCCAGGCAGGAGCTGTTTCCTGGGGCATGTCAATCACGCACCAGCCAGAGGTTTGAAGTGAACAGGCCTTTAATACCAGCTTCAACATACAAAATACTGTACAGTATAAAGACAGGACTAGAAAACTAGAGCTTCAAGTAAAAAAAAGCCAAAAAAACCCGCTCAAGTTTCGTGTTTTTAATGGAAAGTACAGCATACAAAAAGCACTAAATATGAAAGTAGAGGAGGCTGCAGCTCCTGCAGGGAGAGCACACTCCCCAGGGCTGCGCAGCCCTGATAAAAAGAGAAGTACTAGGTTAACCCAGGTGTCTGTCCAGGGGCTGCTGGCTCCTTCCTGAAGTGTCTGGGCTGTGGGTGCGTGTGGGCGGCAGCGGGATCCCATCCTCCCCTGGACTGGCCTCAAACCCACCCGGGATCTCCCCGGGACCTGCTGGCTCCAGCTTCTCTCTGTCCTGAGGCATCCCTGGCAGGGGCTCGGGTCCTGGGGCCGGGCTGGGGCTCAGCTGCTGCATCCTGCAGGAACACAACAGCTCTGCAAAACATGCCCCTGCTCCCGAGGAGTCCTCAAGGGGGCTGGAAAGGGAGAGTCTTACCTTTTATGTTGGCAGCGGAGCCGTTGAGCTGTTGTCCCTCCTTGGGCACACCTGGGAGAAAGCAAGGAGCAGGTGGAAAGGCAGCCCCACAGGGACAGGCTTTCTGGGCTGGGTTTTACCCTCCAAACGCATCCCAGCGAGGCTCTGGCCACCCAACTCACTTCTGTTCCCTGTTTTTATGACTTATTAGCACGTTCACTTGTATGTGCCACATTAGCTCAAGCTGAGCAGCACGAAAATCAGTGGGGCTGCAATACCCTTTCACTTGAAAGGCAGCAAACTGCTGCAGCTGCAAGGTAACGTTTGGGTTGTGCAGTGGCTTCCTAAAAGTAAACCCCAAATTCAGCTGCACTTGCAGACTGTTTTTTCCGGGGCAAAAAGAAAGAAAAGCTTAAGGAATAATGCAGGATAGAGAATGGGGGTTATTAACCCCATTGAGGCCACGGTGACAGTTGGGAACTGTGTTGTGTGACTGGGTCCCCGCGCAGGCCGCAGCCCCCGTACCTGCCCGACCCCGCATGGCGATCTCGCTCGTCAGCCTCTCAAAGTACTCGGGCAGGTCAGCGTATTCGTCCCCGTAGGAAATCACTTTAATCCCTTTGTCCAGCATGTTCTCACGGAGCTTCTTAAATTCATCCACGTCTCCCCTCCGTACAAGCATGAAGTGCTCCAGGTCTGACTTGTGCTTCACAGCCTCTAAAAACAGGGCCTGAAACGTGGTGTCATCAACAGTCCAACCACAGCCCAAGAACAGGAATGACTTATTTTCATACAGCTTCTGAATCTCCCGCTTTAAAAAAGGGAAAGATGTTCTTAGTCAAGGCCAGCTTTACCTTCACACCACAAGAGACAGCACCTGCCTCGTCCCTGACGA
Organism: Nycticryphes semicollaris; assembly: GCA_013400055.1. Taxonomy (NCBI): domain Eukaryota; kingdom Metazoa; phylum Chordata; class Aves; order Charadriiformes; family Rostratulidae; genus Nycticryphes; species Nycticryphes semicollaris. The sequence continues at coordinate 48,768 of VXBJ01001463.1, read as the reverse complement.
GTGTCACGTCCCAGGAGTGTCATCATTCAACCCTCTTCAACGCAACCTACTGAGGTGGTTTTGCAGCTTAGCAGGAGTGTCCACCTGCTGGAGGGCAGGAAGGGTCTGCAGAGGGACCCTGGACAGGTTGGATGGATGGGCCAAGGCCAATGGAGTGAGGTACAACAAGGCCAAGTGCCAGGTCCTGCCCTTGGGTCACAACAACCCCAGTGCCTGGCAGAAAAGGACCTGGGGGTGTTGGTCAACAACCCGCTGAGTACGAGCCAGGAGCATGCCCAGGTGGCCACCAGCATCCTGGTCTGTATCAGGAACAGTGTGGCCAGCAGGACTGTGGCAGTAACTGTTCCCCTGTACTGGGTGCTGGTGAGGCCCCCACCTCGAGGGCTGTGTCCAGTTTTGGGCCCCTTTCCACAAAAAAAAAGACATTGAGGGGCTGGAACGGGTCCAGAGAAGGACAACAGAGCTGCTGAGGGGTCTGGAGAATAAGTCTTATGAGGAGAGGCTGAGGGAGCTGGGGGTGTTCAGCCTGAAGAAAAGGAGACTGAGGGGAGACCTTCTTGCTCTCTACAACTCCCTGAAAGGAAGGGGTAGCCACAGGGGGTCGGGTCTCTTCTCCCAAGTAACACGTGATGGGACAAGAGAAAATGGCCTCAAGCTGCTCCAGGGGACGTTTAGGACGGATATTAGGAAATATTTCTTCACTGGAAGTGTTGTAAAACATTGGAAGAGGCTGCCCAGGGCAGTGGTGGAGTCACCATCCCTGGAGGTATTTAGAAGCAGGGCAGACGTGGTGCTGAGGGAGAAGGGTTAGTGGTGGGTTTGGCAGCGTGAGCTTGGTGGTTGGACCCGATGGTTGGATCTCAGGAATCCTATGATTCTAGAGAATCCATCTCTCCCCTTCTATTGCACAAAATTAAGGACCCTCCCACCACCCTGAGCCTTTAAACAGCCGAGACAATGCCTGGTTAATGCAGAGGGGAGATGTATATACACGGCGTAGGGGCCTCCAGAGGATGCCCTGCCTCACCATGACCTCTGTGTTGCGCAGCACGTTCTGGTACCCGGCCGGGTGGAGCACGATGCCACTGGGGTTGGTGTAGACACCGTGGATGTGCAGGACACTCAGTTTCCTCTTCTCCTGCGCCCACTCCAGCACCTGTGCAAAACAAAACCCTTCCAGAACCGCCAGCGAGTCCAACAGGCTCTTAAAAACACCGTGGTGGGGGAAGAGCTTCAAAGAGGCAGCTTCTTCCTCATGTTCCATCTTATCTCCTCAAGAGGTCATGAGTCCACCAGCCTCTACACCACGGATGCAGCCTATCACGCTTGGGGTCAGCACTTGAGCTGAACAGCGGATGTGATGGGGAAAGACCGAATCAATAGACTGGACTCAGCAGAATAAAGGGGAAAACCGTATAAAAATGATGTCAGCAAGTTTCTCAAGCCCCTAAGGTTTTCTTTCTTGGTCCCTCTAGGCTCTGAGAAGATTTGAGGAAGCTCAAGAGCTGACCCTCATTTCAGAAAGCCACTTCCCAGGCTCTCAGTTTCTTCCTGCGGACCTTGGCTCGTTTAAGCTTGCAATGATTAGAATGCTTGTTTGTAACACTGTAAGCACAGCTTGCAGCCACGCAGATTAAGAGGTCATGCAGGAAATGTGAAGCCCAGAAAGGACTGGAAATGGAAAGAGACCTGCATGTGGCACGTGTTTAACAAACAGGATGAGACAGTCTCCACCAGTGAAACCCAGGGTGGAAAGAGGAGGGCGGATGGTGAGGAGTTCAGGACTTCACTGTCTGATTTTCTGCCTGCCTGGGGCAGGAGGAGGGATGCTTGTGTGAAGCCAGCGCCTATGAATCCCAGAGCGTGGCAGAAGGAGCCAGAGCAGGCGCAGAACCCAGCAGGAGCCACCCAGCCACTTCAGAAGGGGGGGAAGCCTTGAAGGCTGCAGCCTCGAAAGCTCTCTGTCACAAAAAAGCACTCCGAAGCACGTTACAAAAATAGAACAGTCGGCTTCGTGCCCCGCACGGAGTTTCCTGTGTGTTGGTTAAAAACATCAACCCATGCCTTATGTGGAAGCGGGGCTTGAGGTACTTCAGCAAGGCCAAGCCGGAGGTTTCAAGGACAGAGATCAAAGAAATACCAGGGCTCCTCCTGAGCCAGCAAGCACAGCACGTCAGAAACCAGCATCTGTCTCCGTTCCTCTGCTCACTGCCCCACACGGTCAGAGCCTCCGCTTGGGACTTTGTCTGATGTCATTTAAATGACTACGAACAGCGCAATCCCCTTACACGGGTGTGAGGGCACATCCCAGAGCCACCGCTCGCCTGCGCTCTCCCAGCTCAGCCCTGACTTTTAAACAAAACCAAAAGAAAAATCCTCCTCATTTACCTTCTTTTCATCAGTCAGGTCAAGAGACTCCAGGTGCTTCCCCTGGTGCGCCGCGTACAGCTCCAGCAGGTTATCAAAGTTAGTGGTTAACACGAGGGCCCCGTTTTCCATCAGGTGAAGCACAGACTGAAGCAGCTGCTTCCCAGAATCTTCCATTTTAGATTCCAGGTCATCAAACACCTCATATAAACAGTCTTTGAAAAAGGTGGAGCGGACGTTGCTTGTGCGCTGAGAAGGGGAAAGAGATTCAGATCAATCGAGCTTCTTTTAATGCTTCATTCTAAATGATTTGATGAAAAAAAACCCCACCCATGTATTTCTTGAAGACCACAGCAAAGCCATAGGTGCTTGCAAGGCAAACTCTGAGCACTTACTGCCCTGAGGTGGAGGTGGGTGCTCCCCTCATCCCAGCATAATCCCAGTGAAATACCCAACAGCTGGTGGCCCTGGCAGAATTATGTCTCAGGAACCCGGCAACTGGGGTTCACACACACAGAATCACACACACAGAATATCAGGGATGGGAAGGGACCTTGAAAGCTCACCCAGTCCAATCCCCCTGCTGGAGCAGGAACAACCAGAGCAGGTCACANAGCAGTTCCCTGTCCTTCTGGAACTGAGGGGCCCAGAACTGGACACACTATTCCAGATGGGGTCTCACCAGGGCAGAGTAGAGCGGGAGGAGAACCTCTCTCGACCTACTAACCACCCCCTTCTTGGCCTTCTTGGCCACAAGGGCACAGGGCTGGCTCATGGTCATCCTGCTGGACACCAGGACCCCCAGGTCCCTTTCCCCTACGCTGCTCTCCAACAGGTCAGTTCCCAACCTATACTGGTACCTGGTTCCTTGTAGTTAGAGGCATCGCTGGAGACAGGGACAGGCTGGAGAACCAAGTTTGGCTCTTTCTGAATGCTCAGGGTGGGGCACCCAGTATGTACATACGGTGCTATAAACACACTCACCGGAGACAGCTTCTGGATAAGGTCGTGGGCAACATGAACCAAGTTCTTGTCTTCATGCAGACACTTCTGAAACCGTTTGCTCTCTTCATCTTCCAGGAGATCAAAGTCAATAGCAGCATCCAGTAAGGCCTGGATTAAGCCTTTCCAAGACTTCAGCGCCGGGACCTGGGGAGCAACTGCTGCACTGATTCCTGTCCCGATCACCAAAACCAGTTCCCGAGGCTTCTTGGTTTTGAGGCTTGGCAATAGCTTCCTGCAAGAGGAGAAAGTAGCAGAGCTGGTACCATTATTAACAGAAGGATGTCCCAGGGGGTGGCACACGCAGATGGAGGACAAGGGAAGCACCCTCTGCCTACGTTTTTAATCAACGCATCCATTAGGGTCCTCTGATGAGCACAGGATGGGAGGAGCAGCTCACTTGGTATCCCTTTAAGACTGGGATTCAGCACCACAAATGCCCACAATTACAAGGTATGTCCTTACAACACATTTGACAATGGAGAAGTCCCAGGAATACTTCTGAAGTGAAGCTAATTCAATCAAGATTTGGACTAAGGGGGATCTTGTTAATAAAAGTTACCTGGCTGCTTGCAGAAAGGCTGGGGAGAGTGGAGAAGGTGTGGTGAGCACTATGGAGTTGTAGAGACACACACACTCTACAGGGACTGAGACAGAGCACACACCAGACCCCCCTACGGGGACTAAACGCCACCCTGACTGCTCCTACTTTAAATAAGGTGCCAAACAGGAGGGGCTGAAGACAGCAGCCCCATTTATCCCAGCAGAAAAGGAAGGAAGGAAGCAAAGGCTTCCTTTCAGCTCTGCCCTGGAGAGCACCTTCCCACCCCCCAACCCCTCTTTGCTGAGAAAGTGGGACCAGAAATCCCTTCCCTGTTAACTCCTACAATGTAGGATGCTCAAGGCTGATCTTTTGGAAGCAGAGATGACGAGAAGAAGCCTCACACAAGAGCTGCGTGCCTATATTCTCCCTCCTTCTCCCCTCTTCCTTATTTTCCTAGCTGTACACCTGCACAGTGCTTTTAAATGTTTTAGGTTTTGTTTATTAAGTAGATGTGCTTCTCCCCATCGCGCCCTGCCCGCTGTGAAGCTGCTTTTCTGAAGCAGGGGACCCGGCTGCAGCTTCCCAAAGGACGGAAGCAGCAGCCCAGGGAGGCAGCTCACTGGGAAGGAATGTGTTTTTTATCTTCAAACACGCGATATTTAGCTCAAAGGGGAAAGGAAACCGACACCACAGGGACAAAGCTTTGCCTTCCCTCTGCTATTGCCTATGAAAACAGATGAGTTAGCTCTTTTCTTTAAGAGGTCTTCGTTCTTAGTGGCAATAAATGCGTTTTAATTTTGGGACTGCAGGCCTCAGATGCAAAGAATAAGCCAGTATTCATGCTAATGAGGTGGTATAAAAACACAACCAGAAAATTAGGGACTGAAATCCAAAATAATAACAGATACAGAAGCCCTAACGTCCTGTGTGACAGCTCTGCAAGAGGCATTCTGTTCCCACGCTGATAAATACACTTGTTTCTATCCTGATAATCCTGAGCAAGGAAAAAAAGAATCTCCCAACCCCTGTTCTGCTCATACCACGGTCACTGGACCAACCTTGAGACCAGGCCTCCCCCACAGACACTATTCTCCAACCCTTCACAACTTGTAAATACATCAGATTAGTGGAAGACAACTCCCTAGAAGAATAATTTGCTTATTTGCAGACTGTGATGCTTTAATTCCTGAGTCCATGCTATTGCAGCAGCCACAGCACCAGCCCTGGCTGGAAAGGAGGATGGCTATGTCCCAAGTTAGCATCATGCTCAGTTTGGAGAACCATAAGATGAACAGCTAATTAGTGTGGGGAGCCTCCAGAGTAGAACAGCCTTTACACTCAGCAAAATCATATTAATTTGAGTAATTGCCTGTCCTCCCAGGAACTGGTGTCCAACTCAACTAAAGAAGCACGATCACTGCATCTGTGCTGTGACCAAACACGTGGACAGGATCTGAGCTAGGGGTGACACCAACCAAAATCATGGAGACAGTACAGGAAAACCCAGCTTTCTCTTCAGCCTTTAGGGGTTAAACCCCCCCCCCCCTCCCCACCACCACAACAAAGTCTGTAATACAAAGGTAGGGAAAAGCTCTTATTAGAATAAATTCCCTGGAGCATAATTCAATTTACCTGGGCTTTTTTGCAGGCGGCATTCCATCTTCCAACAATGTTTCTTTGCCCAGGCTCACCGTAGAAGCCATCCAGTTTCTATAGCAGACAAATCACCACAAGGAAAGTCACCACAGACATGCAATAGGACGTGGAACAGGCCACAGGTTTTGTCGAGCCAGCTTTTCCTTGGCAGATAAATACTGGAGTTTGTTATCTTTATGAGATCACCTTTGGGCTGAGAATTGCACTTTTTTTTTGGTGGTGGTGTTTCTGAACTTCGCCCTGGGGCTCTCGTACACATCCTTAACCTCCTTTTAAAACGAAGCTCAAATAAAATCAGGGGGCTGTTTGGTACAAAAAGCGGGCTGCAGTCACCACTGGCTGATCACCAGACCCTTCGTTTCCACCTCGGCTGTTCATCTTTGCCTGCGAGCCTGCGCCCCTGGAGCAGGCACTCCCCCTTCCCAAGGAGATGCCTGTGGGCAAACCTTGGGAAAACAGGGGGAGGGAGGGAAGAAAGACAAAAAGATTTTTGTTGGCTGCAAAAAAGCCACCCAGAGCATTTCATTCTCTGGTGATGAGAGAAGGATTAGCCAGCCAGCCGTGACCTTAAAGGAAGGTTTATGTCTGAGAACTCTTATCAACGGCCAATGACATAAACCTCCAAAGCTCTGCCAGCACACGGTCCTGTGTCCCAAACAGGACTATTAAAAGGGAAAGGAAGCAGACAGAACTGTTCACCCTTATCCATTTTTTTTTCCCAACTGTTGGGAAACTGGGCAAGTTTTTCCCAAAAGAGCTGCTGGCCCAAAATCAGAGTTTTTTCCCCAAGTTTTGCAGCCTCAGTGACATTTCTCCTACACCCACGATTCATGGCAGCAAAGCAGCAGCACTGGCAGGTGACACTTTTACAGGTATGAAACCTCAGCTGTGCTGCAAACCTTGGCAGGGATCTAAATGAAACAGTCCCAATAAGCTACGTAACCGTCAGCTTTCAACGCTGGATGATGCCAATCGGTCACACCGAGTCCCACAGCTGCTCAGGTACAGTGTGCCTGCCTGCCTTTTGTTTCTGACCACTGCTGAAAACGTCCTATTTACCATTACAATAATAATACATTATTATAACAATAATATTACAACACCTCAGAGAGCTGGGCTTCACAGCCTGGGTCTGAAACACCAGTTTGCCTGTCGCCCACCGCCAAAACCAACCAGATTTTTATTTTACAGCAGAGCCCAGATTTCAGATCGAACTTTCAAATGCATTTTGCTCCCACCTCCTGGTTTTACACCCTCACCACCTGCAGGGCCCCGAGCCTCCTCCATCCCACACCCCTTTGTATGTTGTACCCTGTGTTTTCCCCACCTGCTGTCGAACCCGCCAGCTCTTTGATGCTGTTTTGACAATGAATCCCTGCAGATTCCTGCCCCATGAACCATTTTGGGGAGTTAAACTGCTGGAAAAAAAAAACAGTACTCCTCCAAAGGGGTGTCTCTCAGGGTGGCAGAAGGACCCACAGGATACACAATCAGTCAGGCAGTAACATCAAACTCACCCTGAGTGAACTCAGCCAAGCACAGTCCAGATGGAAAACAAGGGGGAAATAAAACCCCTTCTTTTTCCCCTCCGTAGGGTAAGATCTCTCATTTTGGATTAGCCGATTCTTTTGGAAGAACGGGCTGCTTCCACAAAGCCAGCCAGATTTTGATTAATGGTGCAAAGAGACTTTTGATGAGCTAGGGACTAAAGCATGTAACCTTTGTTAACTGGAATATGTAAGAAGAAGTTTGTCTAAAGCAACACGCTGCTGCCCAGATCTGCCCTCAGCTCCCTGCAAGGCACCTCACAGCCCAAGGCCAAATCTTCCCCAGTTTCTCCACCGGCTTGGTTTATGGCTCTAAGTTTATATTAGCTTCAGGTTGCAAATTATTAAGTCTCAAATATCAAGCCTGTTTATAAACTCTTCCCTAGGCCTTCCCGGGTTTTGCTTGCTCACCCGTCCCCCCGTTTGCATCGCTTTGAGCAGCAGAAATGGAGCCATCAGTTTGATTTTTAAGTGCCTCTTGAGACAAAAGTGCCTCTAAAGCACTAAGGACATTTCAAAAGTCATTTTGAACTTAGGAAAAAAACACCTTTCACAAATACAGTTACCAAGGAAGGTTTGTCTAATATCAGGAACTTCAACCTTCATTTCTATTTAATGCAAATAGCCAAAAAAAGAAAAACAAACAAACAAACAAACCAGAAATAATGTCATCAGAAAGAATTCTGTCTCTTAAATCTTGGAGATTCAGCCAAAAAAAATGTAAAATTCCAGATTTTGGGCCCAAGGAGAAGGTCTGCTCTCCAGGGGGACAGATCACACCGGCACAGTACAGGTAAGGGAAATGAAACAGCATCACCTCAGGGCATGGCACCACCACCACAGGGAAAACAAACCACCGAGGGGACCCTGCCGCAGCAGGTGATGCTGGGAACGTGGGTACCATGAAGGAGAGGCAGCAACAGGCACTTCCAAGATAAGGAAGCATCGCTCACCAATCTTCCTCCTCAAGACGTCGGGAACTTTCCAGCTATTTAGCCCACAGGGAGCCAGAGAGAGTGTAAACATCAAACTCCACGGGTTCTTGGCTCAGCTGCCCATTCTCCTGTCACAGCGTGGTCTCTCACCACCTTTATTAGTGGCACTAAGCTTATGGAGTCCCTGCAGCGTTCTCCTTCCCACTTAGTTTATCCTAAAGCCCTTGAGGCACAGATTTCAACAAAGATTCATTATCTTTAAAATATACCCACGGTGCCAACACTGCATAAACCTAATCACAACGATTCCAGATGCAATATAAAGACACATCCAGCTGCACAAATGCCCGAAATACAAAGATGTATCACAGCTAAAACCAAACACCTAAACAAAGCCGGCACCAAATTAATGCCTGAGGCTCACACAGAATATACATTTACAAAACCCTTGCCAGAACTCTACAAAATATGACTACACCACGTCAGACCTCAGCCTGCAGAGCCACCCCAGGAAATGTAGATGTTTTCTCCACCAAAGGAGATGGGGAGGTCACTGCAGATGCCCTTTGAGTGCCTCCATGCTCAGCAGCTAAAAGACAGTAAAGCTACACCTGAATGCTTAAGGAAAGTAAAAATTGCATGAGTCCATCTCAGTGCTGGGAGAGGGGCTCCCCTGGAACAGCCCCCTCAAATTAAATAAAGAAGCAAGTACAAACTAATTGCCCATCTGAGAAGAATGACCACCAGTGAGGGCAAAACTCAAAGTCACCTCTTTAAATTAAGTTGCTTTAAGATGTTGGGATATGACAAAGAGTATGTTACAGTTTAAAACCTGCTATGTTTCTGCTAGAAGAATCTGAAAGGAGGTTACTAAGTTGTCCCTGGCCGATTCCCAAGCTCTGTCCCTCCACATGGGAGCTGCAATTGGAGCAGGGCTTGTCAAATCTGCCCTAGGAAGGGACAGACTTCAGCAATAACGGGGACTGGTGGAGTGAGGAAAACACGCCCTGCACTGGTGTTACCAACACAAGATTCAGCCTCCTCAGATGTGAGTTAAAATGCATTTGAGGTTTTTATTTAACGTCGTGATTCTCCATGCACTGTGGGCTTCTACCAGCTTCACAAAAAACGAGTGAGTGACCCAGGGAAGGCTGGAAGAGGTCTGCATCCCAACAAACTCGCTCAGGAGTCCACATCGCCTGACAGGCAACAGGCTGGCTTCAGTCTGCCCAATTTCAACCCCAGCAGAGGAGGCTGCAGGACGGCCTTCAAGCAGGAGCAGGGCTGGCTTTCCACAAGCACTTTCAGAAAGCAACCAGCCGGACATGCTGCTGGGTAGGGGGGTTTCGCACCTTCAGCGATGCCCGCTGCCTCGAGGCCTTACCTTTCCTTTCCGCTGTTCCCCCTCCTTGCCCCCCTCTCACGTTTAACCTGAGGGAGAAGCAAGAACATGACATTTCAGCTGGCAGCAGGGAGGCCGAGGGGGTAAAAACGCTCAGGAAAACGGCTTTTTTTAAGAGAGAAGCAGCCTCGCACAGCAGCGCCGCTGAGGGGAGGCTGGGCCTCAGCACCCCCCACTGCCACGAGGAGACCCACCTGGGGATCGCCTCCGGCCCCCTCTCCCAGTCTCATCCCAGGCTCCCCCTAGGCAGCCCCAGGCAGCCCCCTCCGTGCAGACGGAGCGCTCGGCGCTCCCTCACGGCGGCCAAGGGCGTACGGGACCCCAGCCCGCCGCCGCTGCCGCCGCCGCCACCACGGCAACATCCCTGTCCCCCCTCCTCCTCCTCCCCTCCCTTCCGCCACCGCCCCGCACACACCTGGCGCCCGCGCGCCCGACCCACGGGAAGGGATTGGCCCGTCCCCCTTCCGCCCCACCCTCTCATTGGCTCGCAGGGGAAAGGGCGGGTCTATGGCGCTTTCTCGCCGGGGGGCGGGAGGAAGGAGAGGCGCATGCGCGAGAGTTCACAGCTGTTCTCGCGATATCTAGTGAGTTTAAAAGGCGGCCGGCGCATGCGCCTGGTAGTTGCGGCCTGTATGTTTGTGCGTGTGGGGTGCTGGGCCCTGTGTTCCAGGAGGCTCTTGTAGGCGTGATTGTGACCCCTTAAGGGCCTGCCTTCGTGCAGCCGCCTCTCTGTTTGGGCTTATGTCCCTGCAACGATGTGTCTCGCCTCATGAAGTAGCAGGCGCAGCGCTTGGCCTTGTTGAGCCACTGTAATTCTGCGTGAAGGAGTTGGGGTGTATTCAGGAAGAGAAGCAGTTCTCTGGTTTTCAGGATAGCTGGCTGTCGCTTTCTATTGGTGCTGTAAATAAACACTGTTGCTGGTGGGTGTATCTAGAGACAAAACCTTATTTTCTCACCTGAGCACCTTTCCAGGGGCTGGCTTTGACCCTGCCTTGTGCTCAACCTGTTTTCTAATACTCTCTGCAGGCTTCTCCATGGTGGCCAGGCTGGTGACACTGTAGCCAGGGGATTTCAACTTGATCCTGCTGCTGGTGGGTCGAGGCGCCTTATGAATCACATGGGTCTTTCTTAATTATTTTCCTCCCTTTAATAATTATTATGTTCTAGCTAAGGCTGGGGTGACAGTTGATCCGTTGGGGTGTTGGTCCTTGGGGACTTGGGGTGGTGTTTGCCTTTGGGGCATGTCCGTGTGTGGGGAGTTGATTTTTGGGGTGGTGGCAGCAGCAAAGTTGTCAGCCGTGGAGTGGGAGAGGAAGGGATTAATTAAGAGAGGCGTTTGAGCAAAATGGGTCGAAAAGGGACAAGCAGTGCCATGGCTGGCAACTGCCTGGGTCCCTGTGAGGTCAGCGTTGCTTGGCCTTGGGCTTTTTCCTTTGTGATTTGGCTACCGAAGGGCTGGTCGGTGGCTCCCGCTTGGTGGCTGGGGGAGAGAAAGGCAGCGGGGGTGATGGTAGGGTGGTGGTAGTGGCTTGGTGCTCCTTGGGGGATCTATTACCTTTCTGGGCACGGGCTGCCTTCATGCGCCCCATGTTCCTCTCACTCGCTGCCTGGTGCTCCACGATGCGCTGGGGGTAGTGGGTGCCCACCAGGCAGCCTGCCTGCTCCTGCACAGCCCGGGGTGCCTTCCAGGGCTCGTAGATGTACTCCGTGGGGAAATCCTTGAGGATGGGAAGGTATTTCCTACGGCGAGGTGTCAAAGTCACCAGGGAGGCTGCCTCTCTCCCCCCCCCTCCATTTCAAATGGCTTTGGGAATTAACACCTACCGAATGTATGCTCCATCCCGGTCTGTCTTCTTGCCAAAGGTGATGGGTGAGTAGACATGGAAATAGCGGTGGAAGAAGGCGCTGCCCGACAGCCACAGCCAGTTGCCGGCATTGAGGGACCAGTCTGCGTCTAGCAGGAGCTCTTCAAAGACCTGTGGGACACCACAGTGGCGTTGAGGATCAGGTCCCCAAGACCACAGCCAGTGCAGATGGGTGTTGGGGAAGGTATCCTGACCTTCAGCCCCTCTTCCCAGGAGACCCAGAGGTCCCCGCGGGTCAGGAAGCAGGCAACGGCGTGCCGAGCGAGGTGGTGGATCCAGCCCTCGGAACGCAGCTGGGTCATGATGGCATCAATGAAGGGGTAGCCCGTCTGGCCCTGATGGTGGGGCGTTGGGGTTAGGTGAGACAGGGGGACACTTTTGAGGGGAGGGTTGGAGAACTTGGGGCTTATCCTCAAGGGAATTACCTCCTTCCAGGCGTGGAGGTGCTGGGGGTTGTCATCCCAGTTGACCTGCAGGCAAACGGGGTTGCCAACCATCCGGTCGAAGTTTGGAATGCCAGCACCGGCCGTGTAGAAAAACTCCCTCCAGAGGAGCTGCCCGTGCAAGGAGACGGGGGGCTGGGAGTGTTCCTG
>VXBJ01001463.1:10533-32819 GCA_013400055.1 Nycticryphes semicollaris | reverse complement strand
CCCCCCCAACTCGCGGCGCCGCGCCCCTGGGTTGCCGGCGCCGCGCAGGCGCAGTGCGGGCCGAGGGGGGGGTGGGCGCTATGGCGGAGAGCCCGCGGCCCAAGAGGAAGCGGGAGGAGGATGAAGCGGCGGCGGCGGCGGCAGCAGCAGCCGGGGCAGAACACCACGACGGGGCCGCTGCCGCCGTCCCCTTCCCGTTGGCGGAGCTGCGGCTGCGGCGTGTGCTGCGGGAGTCGGCGCGGGAGAAGGCCGTGTTCCTGCACGGGGAGGTACCGGGAGGGACGGCGAAGGAGGGGGGTGGGGGGGAACTAGGCCCGGCACCATCGTTGTCTCCGAGGGGGACCCCACGCAGGCCACGCCCCCTTCGAAAAAGGCCACGCCCTTCCTGGACGACACATGGGGTGGTTGAAGGGGTCCTTCGGTCTCCCGGCCTCATCCCATCCTTATTCCCCGAAGGAGGTCCCCGTATTCGCTTTTCTTGCCTTTTTCTGCCCAAATTCGTCCCGGGCGGGGGGCGCGAAGGGTGCTCTCAGCCCCAGCACCCTGGAAACCTCACTTCAGGCCTCAGGTTAATTTTTCCTTATTAGTATAGCTGTTGCTTTTGGACCTGAGAGCGGGTTTGTCGTGTTGGAAACTTTATTTCAAGCTTGTGGTTGTTTTTTTTTCTTCTTCGTTGATGTTGCTTTTGGCCCAGCGAGCAGATAGAGTCCTGTACCTGGGGAGGAAGAAGGTCAGACACCAAGAGAGGTTAGGGGTAGACCTGCTGGAAGACCTGCACTTCTGAGGAGAAGGATCTGGGGTTCCTGGTAGACAGTAAACGATCCATGAGCCAGCAACGTGCCCTTGTGGCCAAGAGGGCCAATGGAATCCTGGGCTGAGTAGGGAAGAGTGTGGCCAGTAGGTCCAGGGAGGTCATTCTCCCCTCCTACTCTGTGCTGGTGAGGCCACAACTGGAACACTGCATCCAGTTCTGGGCTCCCCAGTTCAAGAGAGACCAGGAACTACTGGAAAGAGCCCAGCACAGGGCAACAAAGATGATGGAGGGATTGGAGCATCTCCCTGATGAGGAAAGGCTGAGAGAGCTGGGACTCTTTAGCCTGGAGAAGAGAAGGCTGAGGGGAGACCTTCCCAATGCTCACAAGGATCTGAAGGGTGGGTTGAAGGAGGATGGAACCGGACTCTTCTCAGTGGTTCCCAGTGACAGGACGAGGGGCAACGGGCACAAGCTGGAACACGGGAAGTTCAAATATGAGGAAATCTGAGGAAAACCTTCTCTGGGGTGAGGGTGGCAGAGCCCTGGCAGAGGCTGCCCAGGGAGGGTGTGGAGTCCCCTTCTCTGGAGACCTTCAGGCCCCACCTGGATGCAGCCCTGAGGGATGTGCTCTGGGGAATCCTGCTTCAGCAGGGCAGTGGGACTGGATTGCAATGAAGATGCAAATTCTGGGGCTGTAAATAGGGTAGGCATGTCCATCAGGCACTATAAAAGGGAAATATTTTAAACTCTACAAATTTTATGGCTGGAGAGTGGCCATGGCGTGGGTGCAGCTTCCTTGGCTCCTCTCCCCTGGAGATGCATATCTGAGCTGGCAAGGAGAATGGAGAAGGTTCAAGCTGCAGCTTCAGTCTCAGGGCAATGGGGTTGATGGTAACTGAACCTGGGCACAGACCTGCTCTGCCTTGTGAGCGTGGCTGGGTGGGGAGCCCCAGGTGAACCCCTTTGCCGTCCCCAGGTAATGTTTGGGGAGGCCTCGCTGGGCTCCTGTACGAATGGGAGTGATTTGTGGGTGTGTTCCACACCCTGCACCTCCCTAAACCGACACACTCAAGGTCTGGGTTGTGGTTCCTCGGAGCCGGGCAGTGGCATTCCCTGCTCTGGAACACCTTAGGTTTGCTCCTTGACCGTGATGCGAGCCCTACGCCTGTCTCTGCCCCCTTCCTGACCCTCCAACCGCCCGGTCAGTGACACCCCGTGTGCTGAACTGTGAGTATCTGAGATGAAATCAGTGATGTGGGTCAGCAGGAATGCAGCTGTGGGCGCTGGGAGCATCCGTAGGTGTGGATGGGCTGGAGGCATTGCCCACATCCCCTGTTCCCTCATAGGGAGCAGATCCCTGCTATGCTTCAGGGGAAGATGTGCTTTTGTTTTTGGATGGGGCCTGGACCAGGAAGTGGTTTGCACCCAAGAATTGAGGGGCTGCAAGGTGTTCCCCAGGTGGAGGTGTTCAGATCCTGGCCTTAAACTCTCCAGCCAGCGCTGGGCCTGTGTTTGCTGACAGCTTTACCCGTTCTTATTCCAGGTGACCAGCCCCTCTGGAGAGGGGGCGAATGCCGTAGTCATCCTGGAAAAGACTCCTTTCCAGGAGGAGAAGGTCTCAGACCTGCTGAAGAAGCACACGAAGCTGGAGCTGCAGATGCGCAATGACATCTACAGCACGTACCACCTTTATCCACCCCTGGAGCTGAGCGGTGAGTGCTCTTGGCCTCGCGTCGGGGTGTCCTGGGAGGGCAGCTCGCTCCCGTGGCACGGCTGTGGACCAGCCATGGCGGCTGGGATGCCAGTCAGTGTGCTCCTGCCGGCTCTGGATGTGAAGAAGCAGCAGCAAGGCCCAACCACGTCACCCTGGTTGCGGTTTGGGTGACAGCAGCAGAGCTGGCCCAGGTGGGGAGGTTGGTGGATCATTGTCACCCTGAAGGCAGCAGCACTCCAGAGGCTTCTGACACCGATCTCAGCTGATGAGTAGCTGCTTATTAAATGGCCACTGGTTGATTACTTGCAATCCTCTGCCTGTGCCTTGATTAAAAATTGAAGAAGGGCTTGGGCATCTGAAAGCTTTCCCTGTGCATTTTTTCAGTGATGTCAGTTAACCTGGTAAGACACTGTCCCTTGCTGTAAGGTTTACCTTGAAAACAATGTCTGCAAAGGCACGTCAGCTTCTTGTTCCAGGGTATCATCTCATTTGCTTTATTTTCTTTGCCTGCTGTCACGGGGTGAGGACAGCCAGCCAGTGTGTTTGCAGGGGAGATTTAAATCCTGTAACCTTGAGTGCCTCGAGCAGGGGAGCACCTGGCCTCTCTGACCCGTGTGTTATGAAACCTGATTAATAACAGAGTATGAGGAGGTGAGATGAGTGGGTTAGAGCTGCAGCGGGAGGCTGTCATCCTGCCAGATGGATTCTTGTCACGGTGGAAGGGTGTCCTGTGATTGTGGTGCTCTGCAGCTGCCACTGGAAAGTGGGGCTGCTCTTTGGGCAGGCCAGGCACTTCCATTTAATGCTGGTGTGAGTTCTGAAATGCAGTGATTAATTACGCGTTGATACTTCCATAAACACAACGAGAGCCAAAGGGGTTTAACAGAGTCAAAATTCATCGAAGCAGTGGCCTTAAGTAAGAAGTTGTTGTTAAATTTTGGGGGTGTTTGCTGTGCCTTCCTGCAAATGCTCCTATTTTCACCCCCTTTCCATGGTGTAGGAGGGAGGCACTGTCTCGCTTCGGGAGCTTGCGTTGTCAAAGCTCCTTACCGAGGACTTGAAATCAGAGGTTTCAGCACTACAAAGCCACACTCCAGTGGCAGGACAACACAGCCACACAGTTGTTGGGACAGTTGCCCTGTGTGGGAAGACGTCAGAGCTCCACTTCCTCGGCTGGACAGGCTCCTGCTTGGGCGCCCGCTGCCTTTGGGGCTGGCCACGACTCGCAGGGATTCCCACGAGGTGGCATTGTGAGACTAGAATCCCCCTGGGCCTCCCTCTGGCTGCAGCTCTGCCAGCCCTGCTGGCCTTTGACTTCTTTGTACCGCTTTGCTGTGCTGCATAACTCGAGTGCTACTCTGATAGCAACATTTTTGATTTTAGTTTTAAGATTTAAAACCCCTCATTGGGTTGAAAAGGCTGCTGGTCTCCATCAGTGCCACTCCAGGTCCTGTTTGTTGGGAGAGACTGGAGCGAAACCAGGTGAATCTGGGTCTTCTCGCATCGTGTTTCTCTGCTTTTTGTTAAACTAAACCCTCATCTGGGTTTTTTTTCTGTCCAGTGTTGCTGTCTCTGGTTTTTTTTTTCTGTCTTGTGTGCTGTGACTCAGACACAACGTGGCTACATGGTTTGTTTTGCTTATGGCTGGACCAAAGCTGCTGCACTTTCATGAGTGTCTGTGCTGTTCCTCCTGCAGGTTTGGGGAAGAAGCCTCTGGCTTCCTTCTGCTGAAGTTTTTCTTTTTAATTAGTTTAAAAGTTACCTTTAAAAGGCAGGTTTTGCAGAAATGTGATGCATCTCTCCTTCCCCAGCCCTCTCTTTGGCATCATCGTGCCTGCTGGGGATGTTGGTCAGGAGACCTGGAGGGGACCCTGGCTCTGAGCAGTGAGGGGCTTTTTCCTTTGAAGTGCTTCAGATGGTAAAGAGCTGGGTTTTGTGGGCATATTGTGTGGGCTGGCACCCAGGGAAGCAGTTGCATCCATGGGGAGGGGAAGGAAGTTGCCCTTTTTGAGCTGAGTCACGGAGGGAGTCGACATGAGGAATGCAGCTCACAAACCTAAAATGAAGGAGGAGGACTTGCCTATAAGGCTGTGGACAACATCAGGGCCTGGGAGAAATCCCTGGACGTTGAGTGATTGTGTGGAGACCCTGTGAGCCCTTGCACAAGGTCTGTCACAACTTGCAGGGTCAGGGAGATGAAGGGATTTTTTTAATCTCCTGGTACTTGCAGCTTTAAACCTGGTTAACGTGGTGCAGTATTTGGCAGAAAAGGTCAAATTTTGGTATTGAGCAGGTCCTTTGACAAGTCCTGGGCCGCAGTGTCACGCAGAAGATGATTTCACCCTAGGGTTTACACAGTATCCTGGGCAGCCAAGCTCCCCACGCTCAACTCTTTGCTTTCTAAAGGTAAAGTAAATCTCCAGACCAAGGAAATCACAACTGCAGGTGTCTGCGACACTGGGCACGTTGACAGCATGAGGAGCAGCCTCTGGGTCCCTGTGCTTTTTTGAAGTGCCTTTCTCAATGTCACCTTTGTGGTCCAAAGTCCCCGGGGCAGCTCTTCCTTTAACTGGAGTTCTGTGATAGCTGAAAGTGGATATTTTCTGCAGCTTTTCCCCTGCCTCCTTGTTTCAGTGAGTCGGATGCTGTCTCCTCCTGGGAGTCAAGCTAAAGCAGGCCCCTTGCGATGAAAACTGGGTTTTGTCTTGGTGGTAAAAGAGCCTGCGAGGCTGGGCCAGTGGCTTTGTTTGCATGGTGAAGGCAAGAGAAAAGGAGGCCAAAGGAGGCCTGAGCAAATTACTCCCTTCTGCCCTGGGAAGAGGAATTTCACTGTTACAGCTTAAGGATGAGATTTTTCCAGGGTTGGGAGCACATGGGTGTGGGGCTCTGTGAAGACAGCGCTGGTCACAAAGAGGAGCTCATCTATGTCTTGCTTGGCTGCCTCCTGGTTTTACTGGTCACTAGAAGAGACCTGATAAGGCTAAAGCAGGAAATAATATTTGCAAACCAGTTTAGCAGTGATCAGGGTGTCTTAAGGGTAACCCAAAATAGCCCAGCAAAGGAAAAGGGAATTTATGAGTTGAGTTTGTGAGGAGGAGTGGTGTCGGAGAGCATGCCCTCTGATGATACCTGCCCTGCTGACGGTGAAGGCAGGTGTGTGCAAATTATTTTAAGGCCAGTTACTGGATGTTGCCTGGGTTTAAGAGGCAGATTGTGCCTGGAGGTGCGAGACGCTGGCAGAGGAAGCCGGGGGAGAGCAAGGGCTGCTTTCAGAGCAGGGGAAGGATTTTCCTGCTGCCAGTGGCTCAACTGCAAGAGCTGGATGGGTTCAAGCAATGTTATTCCCCAATAACATTCAGCTCCTGGTGGTGCTCAGACCTGCTCAGCGAGGAAAGCTTGCTGTTTCCAGCAAAAAAGCAATCTCCTGTTGCCTGGCTGCTGAGGGATGTCTTGTTTTGCAGCACCAAAGCTGCACTGGCATAATTTAAGGATCCTTTAAATCACTGGGGAGGGTTTGTTGCTGCACTGCAGGCTGCAGCTTATTAAAAAACACCTAAAAATGAGCCCATCAGGAGACCCCCCCCCCCCCCTCTTCCCCGGCTGCATCTCTCTGACACAGAGTGCAGAAATTGGGGGAGAAATGGGAGGACATGGAAGGAAAGTATTCAGTCATGCAGGAAGTGATGCATATCCTTGCATCCCTGCCTTCCCCAGCCCAAAAAGCGTCTGGTTTCAGGCAGCGAGGAGCTGGAGAAACTTGTATGAGCTGCGTGGGGAAGGTTGGTTCATCTGCCAGCGTTTCCATGCTCCACATGCCTGCAGGGCTTGCCCAGTGCAGAAAACTCTTTGCATTTATACTTAAATAAAAAAAAAAAATAATCCAGCTGGAGCCTGAAGCAGTGGGAGCTTGTGGGGCAGTTTGGGGGTATGGTGGGAGGAAAAGACAACTTGGAAGAGTCCAAATGGGACTTTTCCTGAAGCTTCCTGAGCTTGGAACCTTGACAGTTGGGTTGATCAGAGAGATTATAAACCAAAACTCAGCTTCCTGGAAGAAAAAGTGTCCCTGCCCAAAGGTAGATAGAGTTTCTGCCTGCCCTGTGTGCTGCTCTTGGCTCCCTGGTGTGTTTAAATCTATTTAAAGTGAAACTGGAGCGGTCCGTTTTAATGTTGCTGGGTGGGATGGGAGAAGTGAGCGTGAGGCATCTCAGCGGGTCACCTTGGTCTCCCCTCACCCTTTCCATTGGTTTGAAATTTGATGTGCTGAGCTGGAGGGGGATTTGGGCAGAGCCTGGGGACAGCAGAGTGCAAAAAAAGGGACGAGGCGTCGCGGGTGAGCACAGGAGCTCTCTCTGCCTCCATCCCTTCTGCGCCGTGCTCCATCCTCCCCTCTTGGCAACAGCTGCCTGCAGCCCCGTTCCCCATAAGTTCCCCAAATTGAGCTGGAGTTTTGGTTTTGTCTTGGGTGGTTGGTTTTTTCCCCCGCTGTTGATTGGGAAATACGAGAAGTCATTTTGCTTCTGGTCAATCCAACCTTCCTTTTCCCCTGGGCAGGAGGGAAACAAGGGTGCAGTGTATCCCCTAACACCCTTCATGTGTGAGCTGCCTGAATGTACCTCTGCTTCCTGCTCATCTGGGTTCCTTCAATTAAACCTCCCTTTTTTTATAACCCCTGGTTAATTAGTGATCAGTCCTGACTTCCAGAATAAACCATGGGCGTTTCGTGGCGTCCCTGGGCTGGCGTTCAGGACCCTGCTGGCTGATGTGCCTCAGATGCAGGGAGACAATCCCTGACCCTCCAGCCAGCTTTAAAACCCACATCATGTGTTCAGCAGTTCTTTACTCCCGTTTCCAGGCCAGGGTAGGTTTCAGCTGCCCCACGGTGTACGTGATGCTTTAGTGCATGTGGAGTCTGCCAGGAGCAGGGCGGCTTTTACAGCGGAGCGTGAACGCGGCCGGTCGCCAGCAATGGAAAGATTTTTATGGTGAGCCCAGTCTCACCATGGATCTTTCCTGCAGCTGAGCCCAGCCTGAGCTGGGACTTTGCATCCCATGCACGGGCTCTTAATGATAGTCAGGCTCTGAGCATTTATCAAACAGCTTCCCTGGCCGTGGTGATTTATGCTAATTAACATTGCTGGGGTGTTTCAGGGTTGATGAGACCTCTAGAAGGGAAGTAATCGTTAGTTCACCACAGCCTCTCTCTCCTTTTTCCTCTTGCAAACATCTGCTGCTCAACCACAGCTGCACATTAAGGATTTCTCTGATCTCGTTCGAGGCTTTAAAGTATCTGAAGTCGCTCTCCCCGCTGCGAGCAGCCACCCCCCACCTTGAAATGGGGAGATGCTGGGGAAGCCAGGAAGGGTCCTCTGAACCCCCTCCCAGCCAGCACATGGGTTGGACCAGATGATCTTTCAAGGTCCCTTCCAATCCCTGATATTCTGCGATTCCCCCCAGCGTGGGGGAATTTCTGCTCTAGTCCCTGCTCTTGTTTTGGGGCAGAAAATTGAATTGTGGAAGCTTCAGCCTGAGGTTGGGCATGGTATTTTCTTATCTTTTTGCCTTTTTTTTTTGTTTTCTCCCCAGTGCTTTGCTGGCCTTTTTAAGCAAGGAGCAGAAGAGCTACAGCCTTGTCTTCCCTCCCTCCCCCCACCATCAAGACCTTTGCTATTACATCATCCTGCTAGAAGTGCTAATCGAGTCCTGGAAAACAACCTTGTTTGAACATGTGTATGGTGGGAATCAGACCAGGCTGCCCTTGTGGTTTGCATTTTCATATTTCATGTTACCAGCATTTTCCTGTGGATCTCATTAAGCTGGGTTTGGCATGAAATGAAAAGGCAGAGTCCTCCCGGCTTGTGCAGAGCTGTCCTTGGAATTAAAAAAAACAACCCAAACCCACCCTAAATCCTGGCTTTAAGAACAAATAGATATTTATATTGGTGTCTGGCTAGCGTGTATACATATATAAAGCAGGAAGCTTTTGGTACCCCAGAGTGTGCAGCCCATGGTTTTTCAAGTTTTTAATCTCAAGGTAAACAAAACGTGTTTTCCTTTTTGCGAAATGGTTTAAATGCTCTTTGTGTCGGCTGCTGCTGGGGAATCACCCAGCCCTCTTCCCTCTGCACCTTGGTTGACCCATCAACCTGCCTTGTTCGCTCCGGATCCATCCCTGTGCCCTTGAACTCTTTGGCTCCTTGTGCCCGAGGCCGAGCATTCTGATGGCTGAGAGCCCTGGGAAAGAGCTGCTCCTCCAGCTCGCACCTCACGCGACCTCTGGTTTCGTGGCTGGAGGAAGCTGATGGCTGCTCGCTGGATAACATCCCATGAGCTTCAGGTTTGAGTCCAAGGAAGGTGAATCTCTGCCCTCAGGGTTGTGTTTCTGTCCTGGTTGTTGACTGCAAGTAAGCTCTTCCCTGGGAGCTCCAGGGATATGCCTGAAAGAGCAAGTGTGTGTGTGTGGGGGGAAAAACCTTCCAGACAGCAAACTCCTCCACCTGAACTGGAAAGACAGGCCCTGCTGTGTTGTTGGCTTATCCTTCCTCGAGAAAAGCAGGAGCAGCAGCCTGGGAGGTGAAAGCACTTCTTTGCTTTCCATGCCTGTCCTTCCCCCACTCTGCAATTTCAGTGGTATCTTTGGAAAATGTGTTCATGTGGCCTTTATTGTAAGGGAGAAGAGACTTGTCGGGGAATGAAGGAAGTGACGTGGGTTTCGTCTGTGGTGGTAACTCAGCGGATGTATTTGTTTCTAGAGATAAAAACCACAGTGGTCTACCCTGCCACAGAGAAACACCTTCAGAAATACCTCCGCCAAGAAGTGCACCTCGTCCGGGAAACCTGGGAGGATTACAAGGACATAACACTGCCCTTCATCCAGTCCCAGAGCTTCAGCATCCAGGTAGGGGTTACCACTGCCTCCCCTCTGCAGGGGTGGGGGTCTCCTCCTTTGAAATGCTGGGCTGTTAGATGTCTCCTCCAAAGTCCAGGTTGGAGGTGGAAGAGTTGGGAATGCTCTGCCCTCGTCTCCCCGTTGACTGTCCCTTCAATGTGTTGTCAGCTCTTGTCCAGCAGGGCAGCCTGCTTCTCAGACGTGACCGGCTGCAGGTTATTTCTGCTGCTCCTGGGTTGTGATGCTGCCTGAATGCCTTCCCCTCATCCATCACGTTTTCTTGGGGCTCTCTGACCTTTTGGGTACACTTCAGTGCTTCTAAACAGGCCTCTGCCCTAAGGTACCCCGTGTTCCCATCCTTCTGGCCTCTGGGGCATCCTTCTGCATCTTTGCAGGAAAACATCTGCCTTGGAGATGTACCCAAAGTTGCCTTTCCCAAGGTTTCTGGAGACTTTCTGTGCTGGGATGTTCCTCCTCCTTTCTGAGGGTGGCTCCCTGGGCGTTGCTGCAGTTCACTGGGCTTTTTAGGAGTCTCCTGGGTGTTGTGGAGCTGGGAAGGCACAGACTGCTCTTGGATTCCTGCATCACAACTCACTCATTGGGATTTCCTACAGCTCCTCTGCCATTCAGCCCTTCGGTCTCCATTCCATGTGGCAAAGCTGTGCTTCTAGTGTCCTTTTTGCCCCAGGCAGCAGACTCTTTACTTGGTGTACATCCTTTTCGGCTATTCCTTTCCCTGTCTGTAAGAGAGGACCAAAGGAACACGTGCCTGTGCAGAAAGGGGCATAAGCCACATCCTGGGGATGCCAAGGCTACCCATGAAAAATAAACCCCAGCACCCAACCCACTGCAGGCCTTGGGTATCCTCCCCACCTCTTTCCTGCTGCCTCAAACAGCGGCAGAACGGTGAACAGCGTTCACTCTTGCAGTGTCCGTTTGCTAATCGCTCATGGATGAATGTGAATCCTGTGTTCTGCTTCTCAGAACCTTGTGAGCTGCTGTGTGTGCTCCATTACCTTTGTTTCTCTGCTCCACCATTCAGCTGCCTCGCTGGGGCTGTGACACCAGTGACAGGCAGGTGGCTTTTATTAGCTGGAGAAAGAGCTGCTTGAGCGCTCTCTCTCTCTCTCACTAAAGCTGGTTTTTGTACGTGGAAAGGGATTCCTGGTGACCAACAGGAGCATCTCACGGTCAGCACAGTCAGTCCTTGACCTCTGATTTCATAATGCCATTTCTTGTCTTTATCTGACTGGTTTTAACAAGCGGAAAGGGAGTAACAGAAATATCGGGGGGGGTGGTGGGTGGGAAATACAGAGGTGGCTCTGTGTTCTGCTGGAGAATGCAAGGCATGGATGATTTCAGTATAATAGTGTTATTGTGGTGCCAGTCTCTGGGCATGTGTTCTCCTCACTGGGCTTGTGCTGGAAACAGCAAGAGCCATCAGCTGATGACCTGCCCATCACATGAATTTAAAATTCAGCTCATCTGATCGGTGAAGTTATTTAGGATAGCTTGGCCCTTGTGAAAAGGCATCAAAAAAAAACCCCCCAAAAACAACAAACCAAACCAAAGAACCCCAAATCAGAGGGCAAACTTTAATTTCCTGCTGAGTTTCCTGCCCAGCTTTTCTTCTGGGGTCACAGAGCACAGCGATCCTCTGCGGTGCTTTCCAAAAATCTAATCTTCTCTAAGACATTGTTGCTAGGAAGAAAAGGTGAGAAATTTAAGCAAAAAAAGGGAAGAGAGGTTGGTTTGTCCCTAAGGATATATTCAGGTCAGTTCGCAATGCTCCTCAGTTTTGAGTGGATTAATTAAACTCTTGACGGGGCTGCCCAAAAGGGCTGTCTTTTTATCTTGAGCATCTGATGCACACAGCAGCCACTGACCTGGCTTACTTGGGGGGTCTGCGAGACTGGCTGCATCTTCCCTACCCACCTGGGGCACCCAAAATGTTTGGTGCCTAAACTTGATGGGGGGGGAAAATCACGTTTCAAAATGGTTGCAGCTTTCAAGCCCTAGCCATTTTGCTGCTGCCTTATCTTCTAGGGGGTCTGGCTGGGGGGCTCCCTTGGCAGTCCAATGTTTTAATTAGGCTTAAGCTAGAGCATGAAGTGTGTTTTGGAGGTGTAAAGGAAGGATGCTCGAGCTCAGGTTGGGAGCCAGGAAAAGCAAAGATGCTCTTTGCTGGTCTCACTCTGTCGCTTATCCCTGGTCTCTTCCATTTCGTAGCTGAAACCCGTCTCTGGATGGTGCTTTGCTTTGGAGGAGGAGCACGGGGAGGGGATAACCAGCACGGGGACTCTGGAGGCTGAAGCTTTGAGTATAGAGGAAGAAGAGCTGCGAGCTGTTTTCTAATCAGCCAGGAAACCAAGAGACACAGAAAACACATTGCCCAGGAAAGCGCAGGCCTTTCGTACTCGCCTGGGGAGCGCTGGAGCTGCATCCCACCTCAGGCTTGCAAACAATCTGCTCTTCCCTTTCTGAATGGGAAAAATCAGCCCAGTTCCCTTCCCAGACCGAGCTGTGAAGGTTTTGGTGCAGCCTGGGAGGTAAAAAGGTGGAAACAGCCCTGTGCTGCTCTGAGAGGTGTCTGCTGAGCCCCACAAGAGCTGGCGGCTGCTGCTGCCTTCCTTGCCCAGGGTCTGGGGTGCTCTGAGTTGCTTGTGTTGGTGCTGGTCTGCCCGAATGCTAGGACTCTCTGTTGCCAGAGGTGGGAGTCCCAAGGAGATATTCAGCTGCCCCTCTGGGTATTTAGTACCTCCAGCAGCTCCATCTCCACCTAATTCATAAAGCAGCCAGGTCTGGTTTATCGCTGGACTCCCATCGAGGATAATGATCTCCAAATCCTCTCAGGGGCAAACACAACTGTTCCTGCACTGAGCTAAACCGTCTCTGTTCAGTTCCCCATCCCCAGCTGGGGCTGTTTCTTCATGCTTGAGAGGAAAACAAAAAAATCCCTGAATAATTTAGCGAGCTGGCAGTGCAGTGCCACGCAGCGGGGTCGAGGGGTACCTTTTCACTGAAGTGCTGGTAATAGCCCGGAGTTTGTTGTTGGAATGTTTTAGGGGTAATTAACTACAAAAGTTATCAGCCATGAAATTATTGAGTCATCTTAAAATTAAGTCTTTGGAGGGGGGGGGGGGTGTTTTTTGGTTTTATGTTCTGCTTGCAGTGAATATGCACTAATGCATGAGCTTGGGCTGAATGTGTTCAGGTGTTTGTTTGTTTGGGGTTTTTTTTTTTTCCTCTGCTGGTTTAGAAATCGCATCTTTCTCTTCCAGTGGGTGTACAATATCCTGGAGAAGAAAGCTGAGGCTGATCGAATCATCCATGAAAACCCAGATCCTTGCAATGGATTTGTTCTAGTTCCAGATCTTAAGTGGAATCAAAACCAGGTTTGTTGGCTCCTCTTGCTTGTCCGAAGGTAATCCAGAGGAAACGTCCACTTTTGTGCTACTAATAGCACACTAATGAAAGTTTTAGTAGGGGGATGTGTCCTTCCTGTTCACACTGTCATTAAGTGATGATATTGCCAGGGCCCTTTATCACGTGCTAATTGTGGTCACAGCAAAACTCTTCTCGCTGCTGCTGGCTGATTTATTTATTACCTTCGCTTTCTCTTTCCTGTATTTAGCCCAAATGTTGTCATGGGATGTTTGAACCTAAATCCAGCTGCCTTGTTTGTTCCTCATGAACTTGTTTGGGTTTTGTTTGGGTGGTTTGTTGTTGTTGTTGGGTTTTTTTGTTTGGTTGGTTGTTGTTTTGGGGTTTTTTTTGCAGGCTTGGACTTTAAGCTCAAACCAGGCAGATGTGTTGTCCTTCAGTTGCTGCAATTAACTCTCTCCACACGATATTAAACAGATGGTCCTTAGTTTATGAGCAGCTGCTTAACCCCTCGTGGGAGTGACCATTCCTTGAAATGCAGAGGTTTTTAAGCCTGGGCTATAATCCTCAATTGAGTGGCTCATTATTTCCTTGGGCTCCCGCTCCCTTTCCTGCTGTACTTGTGGGGATGTGTCCAGGGAGGTGAAACTCCACATCTGCACCTCTTGAAGTCAATGCAGTCAAAACAAAAGTCTCTTTTATGTTTCTGATCCTCAAAATGCCTCTGTAGGTGGCGGGAGATGGTGGGGAGGGGGGGAACTTACCATATGGTTGAAACTTAGAAATGGGAATTAAAACTGAAGGAAATGGGAACACAAGCCTGCTGGTGGGCACTGTAATTCTGTATTTCTGTGCTAGGGAGCATCTAGCTGTGGTCTGGGGCTGGGGGGAGCGAGCAGGGGAGAGCAGGTGAGTGAGTCACTGCAGGGCAGTCTGTGGTCACCCTGAATTCCTCACGCATCAGCCGCTGCAAAATCCCCTTCTTGAGCCACCATGGGGTAACCAAGCTCAAATGTCCAGCTCCTTCACCAGGAGGCACAACCTTCTTCCTGAAGAGACTTTGCAAAGCTGGCAATACTCAACAACCTTAAGCCTCTCTGCCTTGTTCAGTGCACTATGCTTTCAGCCTGGCAGTATTTAGGGATCCTAAAAAGTGGATCCTGCCTCCCCTTTCCCTGCTGCCAGCAAAGCCTTGCTGTAAATCCTCGCCTGCAGCAACCAACCTTTGCAGCTCACATCAGGATTGGAGGTGGATGGGGCTACAAATTGTACTCCAGCTTTCCCTGGAGACCTGTTGTACCCACGTCTTGCAGCTGGCATGGTCAGGGAGCACTTCAGTGGTAGGATTTGCCTTTAGGGGAGGTTTCCTCATGCTGCTGTTGCCTCTTGATAATGCTGAACAGGATGATCTTGCTATCTTCCCGAGGGCTGGGTGTCTTCCCTGGGGGTGTCTGGGACCTTGGTGTGTCCCATCTCTTTCCCAGGCGGCGTCCCAGTGAGGGCTTCTGTCTTGGAGCCATGGAATTTCTCCTTGGCTGTGGGTGATGCTGAGCCGGAGCTGATCCCAGCACCCTCAGGGCTGCCCGTGAGTGCTGCTTCCTGCTGCCCTGTCCCACCGAGCTGGTGAGGCTCCTAAATTTAAATTTGGGAAGCAAGACGGAGCTCCCAGGAGGACTCTCTGAGCCCCCACGTAGGCAGGCATCCCTTCCACAGTTGGTTGGTGCTGCCTTAACACCTTGCCTGCGAGTTCACCCGTATTTACTTCAGGATGATGGATGGGAGGAAGGTTTCTCATCTCCATCGTCAAGTCCGCTGCTGCCCTCGACCTTCTGGGTGCTGCCTCAGCTCCTGCTGCCCAACCTTGACAGTGGTTTGAGTTGGTTTCTTGGTGTTTTGTTCTTTTTTTTTTTTAAATTTTTGTTTGGTGTGAGGATTTTCTTCCACTTCTTTTGGAGTTGGTTTCAAACCCGCAGGAGCCCCGAGGCGTTGCCTGAAATGATGCCCAGCGTGACATCATTCGGGGCCTTTTTAGCAACAGGCTTATTTGTTTCAAACAGCAACATGCAGATGTTGTTCTAAGGAGAAGAGATGTTTGCTTTTCCCACCCCCCCCGCCAGCCAGCCTAGATCCAACGAGGACAAGCTGATGGGCCTTCTTTGTTTTGTTTTGTTTGGTTTTTTTATTCCAGAGCTGTGCTTTGGGAATCGAACCGAACCCCGAGAGCGCTGTGCTGGCTGGGGACAACCTGGTGTTCCCACAGCCCTGAGAGCGGGTCCTTGAGAGCATCTTTTGGCACGAAGCGCCTGTTTCCAAATAGCCAGATGGGTTTCTCCCAGCCCTGAAAAGATCTGCTGAACCTCAGATATCGAAACCCTTTGCTTTGCAGTGTTTATATTGCAAAGCCACTAACTGAGCTGAAGGAGATGGGGGTTATTATTGGGTTTTCTTTAATTTTTTTTTTTTGTTTTTTGAAGCATAATGATCCACAACCCCACGTCTTGTTAAACATTGAATTTGGTTAAGTGCTTTGGGCGATGCCAGAGGTCAGCTCAGAGCTGCTCAATGGCCGTGTTTTACTGCGCTGGGGTTGTCCAGTGACCTATTAGATCTTGAAAATAGTTATTTATAGAACCGGTGCGACCAGAAAGAGGAAACAGCGGAAGCACTTTTGCACAGTGGATATAGAGGAAGCTTTTCACTTGGGAAAAAAAAATCCAAGGTCTCTGTTTTGGCCGCTGTGATTCACTGTAAAAGCCTCCTGTGAGTGGGGAGACAACGCTGTTCACTTGCTCTGTAGAAAAGGCCGTGCTCGGGGTGGCCTCTGCGCGAGGGGGTCGCTGAGAGACCCCACCAGAGACTCCTGGGCTCAGGCCTCAGTTTCCTCCTTGTCTGAGAAGGTGATCCCGTTCTTCATGGGTTGGGGTGAAGCTGTCCTCCCCTGCTTCTTCTTGGAAAACCAGTTTCTCTGGAAACAGTGCGTTGAGGTGCAGGGGATTTGGGGGTGAGCACATCTTGTACTGGGAGGTTCCTACTGGAGTCATCCCAGCCTGGCTGTGGGTTAAACAGGATGGCAGTACCCCTCACAGCACAGCCTGGAAAGCGTTGGTTGGTGTGTCAGGTGCCTCCATCTGCTTTTTCTGTGGTCACCTCTGTCACTGTCTTCCCTCTCCCTGCAGCTGGATGACCTCTACCTGATTGCCCTCGTTCACCGTCGGGAGGTCAAGTCTCTTCGGGACCTCACTGCCGAGCACCTCCCGCTGCTGAGGAACATCTTGCAGGAGGGGAAGGTGAGTGCAAGGGGCTGGTGTGACGCTGCTGTCCTGCCTGGGGACAGCACGGCAGGGTCACTGCCAACCAGCCTACGCACGGGTGTGCCTGGGGACTGATAGCCCAGAGAGGAGAATCCGGTCACAAACCAGGGCTGTGCTGCCCTCTCGGACATCTTTGCTTGGAGTCCCTGGTCCCTGATGCTCCACCGGGGCATTGGAAAGCTGTGCCACATTTGGGGTGTTTCAGGGCTGCTTGATATTTCACCATTAGCCATGAGGTGCTGGAGTCCAGCCCCATCCTCCCCATATTGATAACTTCCTTCCCAACACCTTGACTGTTCTCCCTGACCCGTGATGGGGGTGTGCTTGGGAGATGGATGGGCATTAGCTTCTCTCTCCTTCACCGTGGTGGAAATTTGGAAGGTAATTGTGCTGGGGAAAGCGGAGATTAATTAAAGAGATTAGTCGGGGGATTGCAGTGTGCTGAGCAGTGAACCAAGCCAACGTGCTGGAGTCTGCCGTCGCTGTTTATAGCTTTAATTACACCGGCTGGTAACGGGATCCCTGTAACTTGCTGAGGGAGCTGGAGCGATAAGGGTGGAAGGGAAAATGATACCAGCAGAGAGCACGTCCCGTTCCGGAAGTGGGGGGAAAAGTGGAGCAGCCGGAGGCATCGCTCCATCCCTGCCGAGGCTGGAATGGAGGACAGAGAAGAGCTCGGTCCTTCCCATCGTCTCCCCCTCTCCCTTGCTGTGGGGATGGAGGAAGCAGAAATGGCTTCTGCCTCCTCTGCCACCCAGGGATGCTCCTTCCCATCCCTTGCAAGCTCTGCCCGTGCGCTGCTGCCCCGTGTCCTCGCTGCGCGTCGCTTGTCCTGAGCTGTGGCTCTTCTTCCTCCGCAGGAGGCCATAGGGAAGCGCTTCGGCGTGCCCCCCTCCCAGCTGCGGATCTACCTGCATTACCAGCCCTCCTACTACCACCTGCACGTGCATTTCACAGCCCTGGGCTACGATGCACCAGGCAGCTCGGTGGAGAGAGCCCATCTCCTGGCAGATGTCATCGACAACCTGGCCGTGGACTCCATGTACTACCAGAAACGGGCTTTGACCTTCGCTCTTCGGGCCGACGAACTTCTGTTTAAGAAATTCCAGGAGGCAGGAAGAGTATGAGCTGGCAAGAGGAGCTTTTGTATCTTTTTATTTTGAATAAATGCCCATTTTCAGGGTGGTTTTTTTTTTTTTACAGGTTTTGGTGCTTTTATATTATTTTAACTCTGATTTTGTACAAATCGGGGCTGACGGCCCATTGCTATGGAAACCGTGTCTTCTGCTCAAGTCAATTGAGTTGAGTAACCCCTTTTAGTGTGCTGGTTTTTACCAGGCTCTGGCAACCAGTCCAGCACCACCACTGGGCTGCAGAGGGCTTTGGACAGGAGGGTCTGTGCCCATCCACCTTCTTCACCCCAGCAGGGTCTGTTCCCATCCACCTTCTTCACCCCAAAACCAACCCCTGCCACCGAATGTCAGCCCAAACGGGGGAGTAGGCAGCCAGAGGGGTCAAAAAAACCCTCATAAGCTTCATTTATTCCTTAGGGATTCGCCCCTGGGAGCGGGATTGCATCTTCCCTGGGGCAGGGAGAAGCTTTTTGCTCCAAATAAATCAAATGACTAACTCGGGCCCTCGCCCTGGCCTGGCTGCTGTGGGCCTGGTGACAGCAAATGCAACTGTGCTGCCTGATCCCCCAACCCTAGTGCCTCTGCTGTGCTAATTAGTCATATATCCGGTTTAAATGAGCTCGTTTAAAAGGGCAGCCCCTCCCTGACACAGGCCTCTTAATTTTGCAAGGATTCCTCTTTTAAAAAAAAAAAAAACCCATTAAATAAATCATTCCTTCTGGCAGGGGGGTGACAGTAAGTGCCTTCCTGCAGCCAGAGCCTCCCAGCCCAGGAGCCTCCCTTGAGGCCCTGGGGGTGCTTTGCTCCCACTTCCCAGCTCTGCTGAGGGTTTTCTTCTTCTCTCAGTGAGACACCAGCGTCTTCCTCAGCCCTTGGCTCCATTTAAACAGCCCTTGTGCTGTCACTCGGGGGAGAGCTGCTTGTTTTGGTGGGGAAAAGCAGATTTCTACATGTAGTGAGAGGTTCATTCGGCCGGCCCAGCCATTCTTTAGCCCCTGCATCTTCTCAGGCACCGACCTCTGAAAACTTCATGAGTTCCTGCTGCCAGAAAGGGCTCTGGTTTCTGGTCAGGGATGTAATTGCAGGAGTCATCCTGCCAGCTACCCCAGTTATTTAGTCCTTTCAACGTGCTGGGCTCTAAGGCTTGAAGGGTTTTTGCTGATACAGGGAGTGGGGGGGGCCGAAAGTAGAGATGTGATTTGTTTCCAGGGATGCCCTGAGATGGAGAGGTCCAGGGTGGGCTGGAGCATCATCAGAGATACCCCAGGGCTTTGTTTGGCTCATCTGATTAATGAATACTCAGGTCAGGCAGTTCCCCAGCACCTCTCAGCAGCAGGGCCTGGGCAGAGCATCTGGATGCAGCCACCTTTTCTCATTTCTCTATGAAAAACGCAGCGTGTGCTGAGGAAAAAAACCTGGGGGTGACCCCTTCGGGGAGCCTTTCCCCCCACCTTTCAGGTCTCCTGAGCAGAGCACACACCCTCAGCAAGTTTGCCAATGCCACCAACCTCGGTGGCGTGGTCAACGTGCTGGAGGGCAGGGATGCCACCCAGAGGGAGCTGGAGAGGTGGGGCTAGTGCAGATGGCGTGAGGTTCAGGGTCCTGCACCTGGGACATGGCAATCCCAGGCATGAACACAGGTTGGGTGGGGAATGGCCCCTGAGGGGGAAGGATTTGGGGGTGAGGGTGGATGAGAAGCTCGATGTGAGCCAACAGCACGCACTGGCAGCCCAGGAAGCCAACCCCATTCTGGGCTGCATCAAGAGAAGCGTGGCCAGCGGGTCACAAAGAGGTGATTCTACCCCTCTGCTCTGGTCTGGTGAGACCCCCCCGCCACCTGGAGCACCGTGTCCAGCTCTGGAGTCCTCAACATGGAACTGTTGGAACGGGTCCAGCAGAGGGCTGGAGCACCTCTGCTGTGAGGACAAGCTTGAAGGAGCTGGGGTTCAGCCTGGAAAAGAGAAGGTTTCAGGGAGACCTTAGAGCTGGAGAGGGGGGGACTCTGTCAGGAAGTGTAGTGACAGGATGAGGGGTAATAGCTATAAATTGGAAGAGGGGAGATGGAGGTGAGATACAAGAAAGAACTTCTTTGGTGTGAGGGTGGTGAGAGCCTGGCCCAGGTTGCCCAGAGAAGCTGTGGCTGCCCCATCCCTGGAGGGGTTCAAGGCCAGGTTGGAGGGGGCTTGGAGCAACGTCATCTGGTGGGAGGTGTCCCTGCCCATGGCAGAGGCGTTGGAACAAGATGATCTTCAAGGTCCCTTCCAACTCTAACCATTCTGTGACTGTTTCTACGTCTCAGGCCAGGGCTGGTTTGGGCGCTGCTGGAGGAGCAAGTCTGCAGAAGGTCACCGTGGCTTGCTGTCCCCTGGCTCTTCACACCCCTGGGTTTTAAGCTGCTAAAGGGAAGGGGATGATGTTTTCACCCACCCCGTACCAGAGTGTTTTCTGTGCTTGGTCTGCTTGGGTGAGGGACCATCATGGTTTTTCATACTCGCCCAGGAATGGAGATGGTTAAACACCAGACTGGATTATCCTGTTGCCTGGGAAGCTTCCCTCTTCTTCAGGTATTAAAAAAAAAATCAACCCCAAACCCAACAAACTGTCTTGAAAATAGACTTTCTGAGGGCTGCGACAGACGACCGAGCAGCACATCTCCCGCAGACCATCTGGCTGCTCCTGCTGGAGGAATTGCGTCTCCTGGGGGACCAGAGAGCGCTCCTGGCCGTCACACATCTCCTTGGGGGGTGGGGGGGCACAGGGAACCTGGGAGGGGGGCTATCCCCTGCCTGCTCCAGGA
The DNA here is from genome assembly GCA_013400055.1 of Nycticryphes semicollaris. Classification (NCBI taxonomy): domain Eukaryota; kingdom Metazoa; phylum Chordata; class Aves; order Charadriiformes; family Rostratulidae; genus Nycticryphes; species Nycticryphes semicollaris. Next base: position 12,840 of record VXBJ01001463.1, on the reverse strand, counting down.
GGAGAGGGCAGGGGGATGCCTTTTGATGGATCTTGTCCTTTTGAGGTTTTACTGAGGTCCCAGGGCTGGGCGTGCGAAGGCGGGTGGTGTTTCCAGGCCATGGGCTGGGGAAGGGTGAGCCCAAAGTGGTCCCTGGGCGGGAGAACAAAGATGGCTTGTCCTGGCCATGAATCACCCCATTCTTGTCCCTCTGGAGCAGATGCTGCCAAGACCGGCTGAGGGCATCCCCCTCCTCCTCCTCCGTTAGCAGATCCCAGCTCGCCTGGCTTTGTCCTCCTCACCCTTTTGGGAGCATTCCGGCTGCAGCGTGGCGGCCCGAGGACCATCCCAGGATGGCAGAACCTCTGCCCCATCCTCGCTGCTGTGGCCGGGGCTGTTTCCACCACCCATTTTTTGGGATGTGATTTCTGAACCCCTTTGGACCGGGTGGCAGCGGAGCTTGTTACAAATTCACTTCTCAAACAGCCAGGACTTTTATTTTATTTTATTTTTTTTCCCCTCCCCTCTTTTCTTCTCCAAATTACTTGGTGCTCATCACGCTGAATTAATCTAACTGGCAATTTATCCTTTGTAAATTAAATATTAGGGCAGGGTGTACTCATTAGCAATGACTAACTACCCAGCAAACGCCGGTGGCATTCTGTTAAGGCAGCAAATACGTTTCCAAAGCGCGCTATTTTCTGGTGGCTGTTAAAAACGTGTCATCTGCTGGAGCTCTGGTGGCCACTGAAAGCTCTTGCCTGGTCTTTAGGGCTACCTGAGGGGTCCCCTGGGAGATGGGTCACCTGAGAAGATGCGGGGTGACAAGGCAGGCGTGCTCTTCCTGCCCCAGGGATGCACCACAGGCCCTGGGAGCTCCTGAGGTTCTGACGGGGTGGACACAAGTGGTGTTCACCCCTTGCCTTGGGATCACCACCGTTTCCTCACAGCTTCACCTTGATGAAGGTCAAGCCACAGAGTCTTCTTGGGGTGGAGACATGGGAGAGGTGGCCCTGAAGCAACTCCCCGGTGCCAGGTTCGCATCTCTGCGAGGCTCTTACTCTGCTCTTGGTCCTCCTGCTGCCACCCCACGTGCAGGGGAAGCTCCGGGATGGAGGCTGTCACCCCAAAACGAGCCCATCCCACTGTCCCCAGCGGGAAGGAGCTGGGGACCGAGAAGATCCTGGGAAGCGAAGCTTTGCAGCCTCTTTTAATATTCTGTCTTGGGGGCACGGTAAAAATAGACATTTGGGATGCGTTATTGTTGCCAGAGTTTTATTGAATGCCATTTATTGTTTTCAGATGCAATAAACCGAGCAGGGGAACCCAAGAGACTGAAGGGTCTAAATATCCTTCCAGCAAATCCCAGCTCCCCCCACTGAGCTGCGGCCCCAGTAATTGCCCTGGGATTGTCTATGGACTGGTCGCAATTAAAGCCTAATTACGGCGGGCTTGCCTGTCACCACGGGTAAAACTCTGCCCCGTTACCTCTCATCTTGCCAGCGAGGAAATCCCATCCTACGTCAGCTGAGGAGCTGTGCTCTTCAAATATTGATGTGGTCGCTCAATGAGCCTTGGCAGAACCAGAGGTGTCAGGTATTTTATCAATTAATAGTGTTGGTGCTGGACACACCGGTCTCCGAGAGGGGCTGGTGCCCTCTGGGTTCCTGCTCCCTCTTGCTTTGCAGCCTGGTAAAGGAAGAATAAACCTTGCTGCCTTCAGCAACAAGCTGCCAGCGTTTCATGTTGTTTCCCACATGAAAATCAGAGTTAATATCGCTAATTATCTCGGGGATTAGCGAACTTCGCCTCCACCCCCCCCGCCCTCCCCCCATCCCTCCCTCGGCACAGGAGGGATGGATTTTGCACCTTAGAAAGAGAGAAGCCTCGAGGGGTTGGCTGCTGATTTTGTGCGTGGCCACGATGGGATGGGGTGGGAAGGGGAATCCCATGGGAGACCGAGATGGTGGCCGGACACAGGCCATTCCCACGGTGGGAATGAATATCTCTGCAGGAGAAAGAAAAAAAAATCAACATAAAACTCCAAGCCCAATATTGAGTTGATTTTAAGTAGAGCCATCCCCAAATCCCCTGTGCACCATCTCCTGGTGGTTTGGCCCAATGGAGGGAATGGTGTTGAACCCCCCCCAGTGCAGCAAAAATCCTCAGTAGGGAAAGCTTTTGCTGTGAGTTGCTCACAGAATCACAGGCTGATATGGGGTTGGAAGGGACCTCTGGAGATCATCTCCTTCAACCCCCTGCCAGAGCAGGTCCCACAGGAATGTGTCCAGGCTGGGTTTAAATGTTTCCAGAGATGGAGGCTCCACC
>VXBJ01001461.1:63272-94320 GCA_013400055.1 Nycticryphes semicollaris | reverse complement strand
AGTGGCTGGGTGGGTGCCTGGCAACAGGCCAAGGTCAGCCCACGGCAGATCACAGCAAGGGAGCGAAGCCACAGCTGTGCTGTGTCCCACATGGCTGATAAGTGGGCCTGAAAAATCAGTTACTAGGGTTGGGATGTGTTGCTGTAACTGCTGCACAGGGCTGGCCTGATATGGCTTTGGGTAAGGGGATACTGTAGCAGTCTTTCCTCCTAGGGCATCACTTTGAGGTTAGGGTCGAGGTGATCTTGGCTCCTGGTGAGCAAACAAACAGCTGCCTGTTCTGTAAATGTCGGTGAATAAATGGGAGTTTTCTGTCTGTGGGTCACTTCACCCAACACCTTTCACAAACAGCAGCACTCTCTCCATCTTTCTTTCTGCCTGAAATGCTTGTGTGATGCTATGTGAGTAAAATATTTGGTTAATAAGCCCTGGGAGGGGTGCTGGCAGGTCAGCCACTCTCCTGCACTGGCTGCTGTGCGAACAGGCACTGGGGACCCCATGCCCTGCTGCCAATGCTGGGTGCCCAAGGTGGGACTCCCGAGCCAACATGCATGCAAAGTGTGTGCTTCATCCCAAGGATGTCTGGCAGCATCCTGGCTGTCTGCTGTAAATAAACAGACTCAGCTGCAACAAACCTGGAGGAGTGTGATTTTAATTCCATCCATTGTCTGGCAGCTTTTTTGCAAAGGAGAGTTTTGTTCAGTAATTCTTAAGAGGGTGCAACAACTGGAGTTTGTAACGTGGCCAATGGTAAAAAAGGAGAGGGGAGAAATAAGGCAGGAAACAAAATTGCAGGTAGTTTCACACATGGAATTACACCATTTGAAAACTTAGTTAACTTTTACCTGCATTTTAGACTGTGGTCAGTCAGGGACTGAGGAGAAGAGAAAAACACTTGAGTATTAAAGGTATGGTTGCATTCTTAATCTGGGCAACACTGCACATCATAGAATGCTCAGTCACATCTGCTTGTATCTTAGCTAATTGTTGGTTAGGAGGGTAGGATAAATTATTTGCTTCACTGCAGCTGAGAAAGGAGGTGGCCTGTACAGGGGATTTTAATTTGTCTCTGATAAAAGTCTTTTTTCTTTAGCATTTTATTTGACTGTGATCAGGCCACGAAATAGATGTGATCAAATTTCTTCAGCATTCCATGAAATGCATAAGGATATCTTACTTCCAGCTAGCTTTCTTAAAGAACCCTGTCATATCCAAAGCACATGCCTGCCTGTCCCTTCCCAGAAACTTCTAGGGTCTCAGAGTGTCTTTTTCTAGACCTGGAAAAGCAGCAGGAGTCTTAAAAGCTCTGACAAATTCAATGAAGAAGCGTGGAGGCAGGGGAGACCTCCCAAATGAGAGCAAATGCTGAGGAACAGATGGGAACTCAGCTGCTACGTATTGTGGTTGGCAACTACCTGGCCACCCCACGCAGGTGTCCTGCATGGCTAATTGGAGGGCAGTGGGGTGCAGGCTGTATCCTCCTCCTTGCTAACAGCGGTATCGTGAGGCCAGGTGAGTGGAGTCTGGGAGAAGACACAAGTCTATAAGAAGCGAAGCTTTGTTGCTTTTCCTTCTATAAGAGAACTTCAGTTTCTCCCGGTGCTTCAGAAAATGGCTATTTATTTTTATTTTTAGCAGCATGCATTTCACTGCAGTTTGTAGATGACAGGGGTCAGGGTTCTGTGATGTGCTGTGTGTCTGCCCTTAATTATTTTCTTTAGAAATGACAATGACTTGCAGTAGAAGCCTCTGTATTTGCTGACATAAATGGATGAAACAGTTCATCTTTAGCGTAAATATCACTTATTTTATTAGCAGTAATAAAGGCATCAAATTTTTTGCTGGGATTTTTTTTTTTTTTTTTGAGTTATCACAAAACTGAACTCTTGCTACCCCAGAAATTTGAGCCTAGGGAGTTCAGTGGTTAGTATATGACTACTCTAGGGGAACAAAAGGTACCTTTCCAATTAAAGTTAATAGAGGGATAACTTCAGACACACAAAAGGAAAAAAAGACACCTATAAGTCATGGTGAGTTCAAAAGGAAAGAATTAAGGTAGGCACACAAAGCATCATGGGAAGTGCTATTCAAGCTACCATGTCAAAAAGGCTGATTAACAGCAGTTCCAAGTCTACCTGATCACCAGGGAGTCTTACTGATAAAAATTATTTCCCCTCCAGAGAGAAGAATCTCCCTGAACTGAACAAATGTGTCACTTTTGAATAAGGATTCATGAAAAGGCAGAAAAGGAGAAGAAAAAAGAATAAAGGTATGCATTCACCAAAAGATCTGAAATTTTTAACTTGTGACTGTTTATCGGCCTTTAACTTCTGAATGAAACTGCAAGTCATACGTCAGTGAGCGGGATTCAGATCATTAGCTTTGCATTTCTTTTTTCTTTGAAAGTGGTTGTTTGCAGATAAAATTCAATGGTATTAGTTGTAATTGCAATCAGGGAAATCTAATGGCTTTGTTTGATGTGTTGCTTAGACCTTCCAGGCTGTAAGGCTTTTCAGTGGAGTCCCTTAAAGACATGGATTAAATTCTGGAGCTAGTGTGTGAAATCCATGGTTTGTAACTGTGTGCACAAGCCAGACTAGATGAGTGTAATGGTAAATTCTAGACATAAAATCAAATTATTTCATGTCACTACAGTATTTTGACCTCCACACCCCCGCCCCTACGCTCATTTCTTTCTGTGGGTTGTTCTTAATGCTTTGAACTGTACGGGAGAAGAGAGACATGAAAGGAAATGCTGTTGGAATGTCGTTTGTGAGCACGATGTTACACAAATGCCAGGTTTTCTTTCTTTGGACCTTATATAATTGCCGTGTACGTTTACACAGTGTTTTGGAGAAACTTCTCTTTGAATTACCTTTTTATGTTTTAATAGCTCAGTTGTCTTCATTCTCATGGTTTGTTCTTCCTTTTGTGGTGATGTGGGATGGATTAGAGAACAGGATTGCCACACGTGGGGCTAGTTCAGTATGAAAATCCAGGCACTTGAGATATGTTGGGCAGGGTGGTGTTTGGAAGAATGACAGTGGACTGTGTGTTTGAGCTGCGTTCTCTGGGCTACTGCAGCAGATGTGTTGCAGATGCGTCCAATGCTTTGACATTAACTGATGAAACTTAGGAAAAGTTTTGCAATGGATGCAGGAGGCTTAGTTGGACTGCAGCCCGCAATTTGAGATACAGTGGGGATGAAACAAGTGGGAGCATCGGGCTCTTTGACGAAAGCAGAAGATGAGCAAGTCCAGGCTGTACTATTTGGGCAAAAGTCTGGGTGACTTTTTGAATTTCAGCCAAGTTGTAAGGAGCTTCACTCGGTACTCGGAAAAGAAGTTCCTGCCGTTTGCCTACAAAACGGAGGTAGGAGATGTTAGGTAGCGAACCGCTAAGTAAGCGATATTCTGTCTCATAAGGGGAAAAGAAGATTTTTGCCTAGATTCTTTAAAAAGCAATTCTAGATAAAATATTCCCTTCAAAACCAATGGGTAGTGATTTTCATATGACATTTGTGATGTTTTGTGAAACTGTTCATGTTCTTTGTGTTTTCTAGAAGAGTTGTTCTTCTCATAGTTGTTTTTACTTGAAGTTTTTTATGTTATGTGTTGCAGTTAGTAGAATTTAAATGTTAGTGGGCTTTTGTTAGCTCATTTCCTGACTCTGCTGTTCTTAACAACTTGGGGAGCTGTAGAGTATGAACTTTTTCGCTCAGTCTTTAAGCATCTCATAGTTTATTCATATTGATGTCATAAAAATGCAGAAAATTATCAAAGAGCAGTCTAAATGTAGTACAAATTTCTCTTAAAAGTGTGTATAGAAGTATGTGCGCCTGTATAAAAGATTAAATTAAATAACATTTACATTTATGTATTATATTACATTACGCATTATATTCTATGGAATATTTCATTAAACCTAGGAAAAATTCTATGTAGAATTAAAATATATAAATTAGTATCTTAAAACAGATGCATATTGCTCACTGTTACCAGAAATATTCATTTTATCTATATATGCACTTCCTATTGTTCCATCCATTGTTGAATTAATTTAACATTAAGTAACAAAAACAAAGTTTATTGTCATTTTCTTTTATTTGATTGTAGAAAACTACCACCTAGAAAGCTGTTTATATGCATTAAGTTCCTAATTATTAGGCAGGTTACCCAAAAGACTAGAAGAAACAACGATTTCCTCTCCCTCTCTACCTGGAAAATCCTGTTCCTAAAAGCTTCTCAGGTCCTTAACAGATTTAATTTCTGTATTTTTCTCTTGGACCTTAAAGATACTGTTTAACCTTTCATACATGAAGGAACATGAACATGAATCTGCCCCCGCCTTGGTGAGAAGATTCACTGTCCTTGGACCTTCCTGGATTCAGTTGTCTTTTCCTCACAACATACTTCATTACAAATGTGTTTTTGGTAGAAAAAAATCATTGTCTTTGTCGTTTAGATTGTGTAGTACCTTTTTTTCAGCTTCCAGTATTTTACCAGTGTTTAGTTCAAACTCTCCCTTCTCATGTAAAAGCCACGTATCTGTGGTCCTCCCTACTTGGCTTTGCTTATTGCCTTCACTTTCTTTGGTCTTTTTTTTTTGTTGTTCTAACAAATCAATTTGTTGTTTTGTTATCCTCTTGCACAAACTTGGCTGTACTGTCCTTCACGTTGCCTGTTCTGGAGTAACCTTCTCGAACACAGAAGCAACTTTGTCCTTTGTCCCACCCAAGCGTGTCTTGCTATGTTCACCTCCACTGTCCTGCCTCCAGGGAAAATTGCTGTTTCCCATTAAAGTCGCGAGGGAATTATGGTGGTTATAGCTCTGTCTTCTCCCATCTTCAGTTTACTCATCCGGCTTTCTTACAGATTTGAAAAGTACGTAGGGCAGGTTGTACCGGGTGTGCAGAATAAGTTTTAATTTTTTTAATATTCTGGGCAATTTACCCTGGGGAACTGCTTCTGTGTAATTCTTTAACCAGGGACACAAAGCCCACACTCTGTGGCAGCATAAAAGGGGTTTGGGGTAGCGCACAGAAAAAGCGGGATGATGTCGAGGACTACAAACGAGATAAAACTTATGAGTGTAGAAGATAACATCATATATTTGGGGGCTCTCACTGAAACATGCTGCTCTAAGCTGGGAGATCATCAGCTGGAAATGACCAAGAAACACACGGGATTTACTCAGTCACAAGCTGAGAGTAAGGTGTGACGATACGAAAAAGGTAAATGTAATCCTAGGATGTCTCAGGAAAGATAATTCCAGATAAGGAAGAACTACTGTCTGCATCCAAGGATCATTAATGAGACCTTGGTTAAGGTACCACATGATTTTGACCAACAGTGTTCAAGAAAGATGACCTGAAACTGAAGCTGGCATAGACAAGGCTATAGGGATGATGAGGGGAATGGGGAATTTTTTCTTACAAAGAGAGGCCAGAAGAGGTTGGTGTGTTTAACTTAGTAAGGCAACACATGAGAAAGCACACAATTTTTTTGTCTTTAAATACATCATGCAGAGAATAACTTCTTGCACTGAAGTTGACAGAGGAACAGAGGGGCACAAACTGGCTAGGAGTACACTTCAGTTGGGGGTTCAGAAACAAGTGCTTAACTGTTGGAGCATCCAAGCTCTGAACAAACACCTCATGGGAGCAGCTGGGGCACAAAATGTAACAGAAGTGAAGATGAAGTTTAGGAAATTTATCAAAGTGATTACCTGTAGCAAGGCTGCTCCTGAGAGCCAGGGATTAGACTCCCTGAACCAGGTGATCATCCTAGGCCTATGGCCATTAGGACCTAGGAGTTTTCTATCCCCTTCACCACCTTTTTTTGCTTCTTTTCCTATTTTAAAAATTTTTTATTTTGTTATTTCTTTTGTAGAGAAGCCATATGCACTTGAGTCACTGTTTCAAATAAATGGGCCATTTGCAGACAGCAGGGTGTGCTTGTAGCTGTGGTTACCTTCCAGAAGTAAATAAAGTTTCCATACTTATCTTGATGTGGGGTTTGGAGCAGATGTCTTTAAAAATCATGTTAACTCAGCAAACTGAACTTGACTGAAAATCTGCTTTTCTAAAACTGAGTCATAGGTGTTGAAATGTTTCTACTGAAACAGTCTGTGCAGGCTAATTCAGGCAGTTGAACCCGTTTGGTTAAATAAAACAGTTCCACGCTACTGACACACATTCTCAGCCCTTTGAATATCATCCACCATCTGATAGCAGCTAAATAAAAACTACTGAAAAAATTTACGTTGGACAATAAACGCTATTGCAAAAACAAAAAACAAAAAAAAACCCCAAACTTCTAATGATTTATAGATTTGTCTAAAACGAACTGCTGGGTTTATCTATATAAGGCTCTAACTCCCCTTTAAAGGATTAATAGTGTTGACTTCACTGTTGGACAAATCTCTTGCAAGTGAAAGGAGTTTGGGATGCAAGACAATTTCCAGTTACTTCTATCAGAGGACCTAATGAAAGAAGAAAACCATAATAAGAATCATAAAAATATTCTCCTCCAATGTGCTCTAAGAGGACGAGTTTGGCATTTGATGGGATGCCAATGTGCTGCTAGTGTTGACTGCTGTTCTTTAAAGCCTTATAAAGAAACAAAACTAACAAAAGACTCTACAGACAGTATTGCAGCAACGAGTGTTTCTTGGATGTCAAACACCCTCCAACCCACAGCACTTTGATCTTGGGAACAAACCATAAAGAACAAATAGAGTAATTTTTCTTACATGCTAACATTTAACAGTGAGGTTGATGAACTTCTGGAAAACTAGCATAATGGGCATGCCTTTTCCATTTGTTAAATTGTTTTGACAAGGGCATATTTCATTTAAAGAGGCTGTCTTCTATTATTTTCCTTTTTGGTCTCTGAAAAAATAAAAGAAGAACCAATATAGAACTTCACAGCACAGATCAGCTCACCTTCCACATGAGCCAAGTGGAAAAAATACCACTTAAATCCTCTTTTTTTTTGGGGGGGGGAGCATGTAGGAGGGCAGGGGGAAATAAGAGAAATGAGCATGTAGACATTATATCTGGGTATTTGTGAGTTTTGGCTCAGTCAGCCTTTTCATTGAAAGCCTCTGTTTCCATTAAACTTGCCAAAGAAAATGTATGAAATGTATTAATACACAGCGTACACATTAGGGATAGCAGCAGTGACTTAGAGACCATCGGAACCCCTCTGGCGCTTTCTCTGTAACTAGACAAGAGTGCATTAGTGGGTTCCACAATGCTTGGTTGGTATTTCTCGTCTGCAACAGAGGTGCTGCTTTTACGTTTCTGTCTTTCTGTGCTTTCACATTGCCGAAGTGAGAAGGTTCCCTCCCGTGTTGCTGCTCCAGCTCCCACGACAGGGTGGTATACTCCCCTAAACCCTGCTCTTCCAGGATCCCTTTTTCTCAGTATCCAGTCTTAGGGGTTTGGTCTCTGCTGTAGGCATATAAACTTTTGGTACGTTACAGATTCTTCTGAGATTCATTTGGTCAGTGTGTCTCCAGCTTCCTAGACGCTAAATAATTATTATTTTTTCCCCAGGGATAGCTTAACATACCCAGTGTAAGAAAATCTCAGAGCCTTGAATTCTTGCAGTCACGAGTTTGAATTCTGATTAGATCTAGCCCAAACCTTCCACTGTGGTTTATAGGATTCCTGGTGGAAAACCTTAGCGTGTCCAGGGCTTGTCTGCTGTGTCTGAAGAGAAGCTAACAAACTCTGGCCACAAGAGTCTGGGTTTGTTCCACCGTTCTTGTTCTTTCCTGCTGTTTGCAGTGCAACACCTGTGTTTCAGCAGTGCTGTGAGAGACCCTATCTGTCTAGGTAGACCCTGTATATTGCCTGAAAGACTTCATCCTCTCCTTGCAGAAGGAAAATAGGCCACCAGTTTGTGATCTTTGTGGCTTTTCTTTTCAGAGAAGATGGTGATGACCAGAACCATTGCTGAGACATAACTACCCTTTGCCTTTTCTAGGGCAGAAATCGCGCCCTTACTGTCAGAAACGCTGGTGGATCCTTGCATTTGATTTCAAGTCCTTATTCAGCTATGCTCTGCAACGCGCTAAAAATGAAGCTCAGGATGCCTCATAGATGTTTCTCAGATCTTATCCTGACCAATTGCAGAAGGACTAGTGTTTATACTATCCAACTTCAGGCATCTGCCATGGGCTATGAACTGCTTTGTCTCTTGGATCTATTTGTGCTGCTGGACAGAATTACCATCAGCACCTGGATATAATAGACATGTGTGAGCTTGTGTCTCATTCAGATCTGTGAGCAGAACTGCTGTCTGGAGCAAAATGAGCCATTCTGCAAAGATTTGCTGCTTGCGCAGTATAAGCAAGACTCATTCTTCCCAGTTTGGCACATCTTTTAGTATTTATCAAAAAACTGAATTGCAAGTCGTTGCACGTTTGCAGTTGCATGTTTTGTTGCAAATGTTGCAATATTGCCTTATTATGCCTAGGGGAAGAGGTTAGGGCTAAGAAAGAATACAGTTCTGAGGCAAATCTTCTGAAATTATTATTTTTTCTGTCTTCTGAAACTGCTTTCTGTCTCATGGCAGTTGCCAGATGATCTCAGTGGAATATGGCATCTGCGCGTAAACCTCTTACCTTCAATTTCTCATGCAAACAGAATACAGAAATGACTGGTTAGGAAACAACTTCTAAAAATAGCCATAGTTGATTTCCTTTTATGCTTTGACTTGACATAGCTTTTGGGCAAGTGGTCACATGCCCAACATGATTAATTTCCTGATTTTTTTGAAATTTTTTTCTATTTTTTAAATGCAATTGACTGAAATAGCCTCCTACCCAACTGATTTACAGAAACTTCCAAAGTTACCACAGCTGGTAAAACTCCGCTACATTAGGCCAAAGGACCTAAACTCTTACCAGAAAGTCAATTTTTTCATAAAGATTTATCTTGTGGCTTCTTTCCAGTAGGAAGACTAGGAAGGCTTTTATAGCTTCTTTCAGATTTTTCCAGTGTGCTTCTTTAATGAAAGCATGCTAAACCTTGTGAAACTTTGCTTCAGTCATGTTCATATGAAATAGATATAGGCTTCCTTGTGCTTTAGGTACAGAAGTATTCACAGGTAATGAGCAAGAGGCACATATGGCATGTGAAAGATTTCCAGGAAACATCCACAGTTTGACATGGTATCTGATCCGAACTCTGTATGCGTGTCTGTGTGGGCAGCTGTGTGCTGGCACCTTTACCTTCACTTCTCATGAAGAACAACACAAAAAAAAAAAACCCAAACCAAACCCCCAAAACAACCAACCAAAAGACTGCACCCCAAACAAAGAAGTGTCCAGCAGATACAGATCTGTACAGCTACACTGATTTGCCCTGCATTAACAGTCTGTTTCAGTTATTTACTAATGGTAGAATTCTCAGCTTCCACAAACTTCATAAGAAAAATTACTTCCCACTTCACATATGTCAAACCACTACTGACAGCATAGCCCTGAGAGTGTGTGCTGAACATTTCAGTGAACAAACTGGGGGGACCTTTCAATTTCACGGAATGATGTGGGTTTGGAAGGCACCTCTGGAGATCATCTAGTCCAATCCCCTGCCAAAGCAGGTCCCACAGAAACTTGTCCAGGTGGATGTTGAATGTCTTCAGAGACAGAGACTCCATCACCTCTCTGGGCAGCCTCTGCCAGGGCTCTGCCACCCTCCAAGCAAAGAAGTTCCTCCTCATGTTTAGATGGAACTTCTTATGGTTAAGTTTATGGCCATTTCCTCTTGGCCTGTCACTGGGCACCACTGAAAAAAGACTGGCCCCATCCTCCTGACACCCACCCTTAAGGTATTTCTAGGTGTTGATCAAATCTCCCCTCAGCCTTTTCTTCTCCAGACTGAACAGACCCAAGTCCCTCAGCCTTCCTCCAAGTCCCTCCTAGGCTCCAGGCTCCTAACCATCTTGGTGGTCCACTGCCGTCCCCTCTCCAGCAGTTCCCTGTCCTTCTGGAACTGGGGAGCCCAGACCTGGACCCAGTGCTCCAGATGGGGCCTCCCCAGGGCAGAGCAGAGGGGGAAGATGACCTTCCTCCACCTGCTGGTCACACTCTTCCTGATGCCCCCCAGAATGCCATTGGCCTTTTTGGACACAAGGGCATGTGGCTGGCTCAATTTCCTCAGCTCATGACTCTGTAGACAGTATGTGAGGTATGTCATTGGGGCAGCACAAGGTGTCACGCAGTGCTGCTGAGCTGCTACTGCTCTCTGAGAGAGCAGGGCAGATTCAGCCACCTCTAACAGAAAGTAACTTGCTCTATATTTCTGGATGGGGATCTTAATGTGAATCCATTGGTGCTTCCACCTGGTCTGTGCTGAGTAGTCTTTTGGTGCCCATTTTCCAACCATTGCCTGAAGTGATGTCTCTCCCTACCTGTCTGCCACTGTGTTCACTCTCTCTTTCACACTTTCTTGGAGAGGGAGGTCACTAGTGTACAAGGTGCTTGCTCCTTTCCTGCCAAAAGGCTTTCAGCCTCCTCTGAGGAGGATCTGTTAGGAACAACTTTTGGCTTTGCAGAGGGTTTTAATTAGGAATATTGCTGCTTGGGCGCCCGCTTCAAAACGCAAGAATTTGTTTTAAATGCAGTTTTTAACTTGTCTTGGGGACAGTCTTTCTGCTGTGATGGTATTAGTGGGTTATCTTTCTTTTTTTTCCCCAATTACTAAAATTTTCTGAATGCTAATGTAGGCAGGTGTGTTTTGCTGTCTGTTTAAAATGTGTATGCATTACTGAAGACTAATCTTTCCTCCAGTGAGCAAGGTTAATTATGTGTTAAAGTAACAGCGATAAATAGGTCAGTACCATATTGAATTGCGTTCCTCCAGAATTTTGTGTACTCACTCACTGGGACCATATGACTCTTTTCCACCTTACATGGGTGAGCAAAAGCTAAACTGATCAGAACGACACAGATTTTAGGATCTGCTGTCCTTGTGCATTATGGAACGGCTTCATCGTTCCAAAAGGAGGGTTAATCTCAATTGTGCTTTGAAGGATGAGGTTGAGATCTTACCTGGTTGTGGTAGGGATCAAGGAAGTAAGATACAATAAGGTCAATTTCCCTGCTTTTCTACAATGTCTTTTCCACTCTCTTCAGAGACTGTAGTACGCTTTAGACTACAGAATCACTGGAATGCAAATTCCTCTGAAGTACAGAAGTGTATGTGTTCTCCACACACCTGACATTTGGCAATATTTCCATTTGCCAAGGTCTCCTTGTGAGTGTATGAAAATGTGAGATGTTATTGCAGCTGATGCTCACGATTGAGATTCAGATTTCTGAAAGAGCTTGTCATTTTAGTAACCTCATCCCAGATCAGAAGCATTAAATTAGATGCAAAGTTGTGCACGGCCTTGGGCTTGTGCAGTGTTTCTAGAGGAATCTGGATGTCCACGTTGCTACACCAGGATGAACTACCTTTTCAGTGGGGGGTTTGTAGCTTGTCATTTTGAGCTTGTCAGTCGGTAGTCATATGATGTTATCCAGAGCATTAGGATTATTAATATTCTTACTTAACTGCTTATATCCGTATCATGACAAAAGGGTAAATCATACAATTTGACCCTATGCTACTCTGTGTCTTAGGAAGTGTTAGCTGCATATTGTGCCTCATGTAAACTCTGTTTGCAAAGCAGGACACTAAAATAAAGAGGGGGCAAATAACTTTTTGTTAACACGATTCAAGAAGCCTGCAAGAAACTGAAAAGTGAGTCTTACCTTGTGACTGAAATTGTGCTTTTCCCATACAATTACTTTGGCTTTTAAAAAATCCTACTAGCTAATGAAAGTGGAAGGGGTAAGAGAATTATATATAATTTTGAGGAAAGTGGTAGCAAAAAATCCAGTTGTCCATTTGCCGGTGGGCTTGTAGGAGGTATTTGGCAGGGCACGCAGTTGTGCCTTTTCCTCTTGATAAACTATGATTATCTGTTGGTAATATCAGATGCAATCAGTATTGCAGGTACACCACCCCCATGGCTTCTCCAAGGGAAAGACTGTTCCCTTGGTGAGGCTCAGCATGAAGTCTGAAGAGCCCCGGGCTCAGGTCTGTGTTGGTGAGGCATGGATCAAGTCTGCAGTGTGCCTTCCTATTCCTCCTGTAGAATGTGGATTCTACTTGTCTTCTGCCTTTTGTCTTATCTCTGTCTGCAAGTGACTCAGGACAGGAACGATTTTTTGCTGTATCTATGAATGATGCCACTGCAGGGTTTCAAGTTGCTGCTGTAACAGTGTACATCCCATAAAATGGCAATAATTACCTAGAAAAACCATGCTAAAAAAAAAAAAAAGCTATATTGCTGTGAACTCTGGACTTACACAGCTGAATTTTGGCACACTCCAAGGAAGTAGAGCATTTAAAGCTCCAAAAAAGAGCTACCTCCTTTACCTCTGGTGTTGAGTAGGAAGAACCGCTTTCTCCTGCAAGGGTTTGACACTTTCTGTGCCCCACCTCATTTTATATCAGCCTTGCTTTGTGTCCTTACCCTTGATTTTTGTAAAGGCAAGCGTGCTGAATGCGGTTGCAGGTGATGGTTTCTAATCACCATTAGGAGTGTGAGTGTCCTCAGCCCTCAGAGATGCCGTCACACTTGCTACTGGAGCACTGCGCCGAGGTCGGGAGGGGGCCATTTGGGAGGAGAACAATGCAGTGCCCTGACAAAGTGTCGCAGTCAGCTTGAACATAACTTACTGTGTCAGGAAGAAAGAGCAAGAAAAAAGCACAAGGCATTCTAATAAAAGCACTGGTACAGTGAAGATTCATTTTTCTTAGAAAGAATCTTAAGAAGTTCTTCTTTTTTTTTATCCTTTCTTTTTTTCCCCCTCGTCTGCATCAACTCTCTCCCCGCTGTGTCTGTCTCCCTTTCTCTGTTACTTTCAATATGCATCGTAACTTCTGTCTCCTCCTTTGTTCCTGTTAGCAGGATGAGTCTTTCTAGACGAAGGAAAAGGGGACCTTTTGCTGGCCTCTACATATCAAATAATTCCGCACCTTGTGAATAGCGGAGGAGGCAATCCAAATCCCTTAGTTCTGAATCTCTTCCCTTGCTCTCGGATTGTACTTCGGAGCGGGGACAGGGTGCTGTTGACTTTATTGCTGCCTGTTGTTTGATAGATGCAGACAAATCCAGGAAGTGATCCAAATCCTGTACGACTTCTTTTATCCCCAAAGGGACTTCCTGCAGAGGAAACAATCAGGGTGGTTTTTGTTGGTGTTGGGTTAAGGAGAAAGCTACTATCAGATTTTATTTTCACTGGCATCTAAGAAGCAAGTCCTCAGGTGAAAAACTGTGTGGGTGCTTTGGTATTAGATGGAAGGTGCAAGTGATCCTTCCCACCTGCTTGTGCTGTAAGACCGAGGTTGGGCTCAGCCTTCTCCTTGAAGCAGTGCTGGGAAATGTACTTGAAGACCCAGTTTTTGCTCTGGCCAGAGAGGGAGGATGGCATGAGGAACTTTGGCAATATCAAAATTTCAGGCTGGTATTTAAAATAAAACAAACTAAATTTAGGAGCAGCTTAAAAAAAAAAAAAAGTCAGATCTGCTTATCAATGTGATGTGTGCCAGTGTCATTGCAACTTAAGCCAGGAGTTGAATTCTACTTAAGGTTAGGGTGGATCATTTCCAAAAGACTGGTCTGTATTTGAACTGCGAATGTCCTCAAAGCTCAGGGACAATCACATTCAGGATTTGAACCTGTGTAAGGAGGTCCCCCAGGCCTTGGATATGGATGCTTTCTGGTCCTTGTTTCATTTCAGCAGTTGGGTAAAGGTTGAGGGAGGATAAACTCAAACTTCCCTGTTGAGTTATGCTTGGAATCTCTAAATTAGAGAGCAAACTGTCATGGGATGCTTTCAGTTTCTCACTGAAGTAATATTACCTCTGTCATATCACCAAGGGCCACAGAACAAACGCATCCATATAATGTAACACTGTTGTTGACATAGTCATACAGAAAAAAAGATGCAGAAGGCTTGGAAACCTAAAGAAAGTGTTGTTCTGGCAGGGAGAGTGTAGTGTGAGGCCAACAGTGAATTCCTACAGGCAGAACTGAACACTGTAGCCATGTGATAGATGGAGGAGACCAGTATAAATCACAGGATAAAATAACCACTGTAAAGAATGCTCCTTGTCCTACAAATGTTGTGCAGTTATGCTCCCTCCTAGGATTTATAAACTATTTCAGTCATTTTTATTTTTTTTTTTTGCAGAACCTTTCAACAGTCCTGAATTCTCTGAATCAACTGCTCAGGAGAGAATTGAAAATGGCAGCGTACTAATGCTATAAAGGAAACCAGAAGACTTAAGGACACATTTATCTCTGTTTTTACCCAGAACAGTACACTCTGAAATTAGTAAGGTTAGACTGCTGCTGCTGTGAGCAGAGCTTGCCCATTTGCAGGGTAAGATGTGGGCTTTCAGCAGTGTAAGTTGCACCCCTGGGCAGAAGCAGACAAAGTGGTGTAATGAGTGCAGGTGTGCCGGTTGGTGGGTTTGTGGTGCTGGTTAGAAGAGGCAGGAGTGTGCTGTGGAAATAACGTGTATTGATACATTCCTTGGAGGAAAACAGATTTGGTTTTGCATGCATGGCTGCAACCTTAGGGCAGCTAAGGGCCTCCTCACTGAGAAGTCAGGGCTTCCTGACTGCAAGCACCTTGTGTTTGGTCTCGGGAGTGCTGGTAGGGATGGGAGCACACACTCAAGTTAGGCTTTGCTTGAGCTGACACACAGAAGCACCAAAGGTCTGATAACTTGCAACCAGTTTGGAGTCCTGTGAACAGCATCACAATTATACCATTTTCAGTGTGTTTGGGTTTTAGGTAACACGTATCAGGAGTTTGCTGTTTGTAAAACAGCTAGGTTACCAGATGTTCCTTGGGTACTCGTTCAGGCTGTTGCAGGCCTGTAAAGCTTGTGGCATTGACCCATAATTGTCTTACAAAGTTTCACTGTCTGGGCCTTAATTAGCAATATTGCCTGCCCTTGGCATATATTTGTGTTGGCATTTCACCCTCTTGATTCCTCTTTGTTGGAATCCCTCCTGCATCACGAGCATGGTCCTGGTGTAGTCTCTCACTTTTAAAACAAATTCTGCCGGTGATCCTGTGCCACTGCTCTGTCATCCTGGGTTTGTGGTGGTGACACCCAACCATTTCTGGTGGCAGTTAGGCCATCCGAATGGTAAAGGCTGCAGGCAGGCAAAAGTGGTGAGAGCCTGGCTCTCATGTTTGGAGCTGAAGGTGGAAAGTCAGCTCACACTCTTATTCTCCATTATCCCTGAATTTAAGGCTCATTTATGCTTAGACCCATTTTCCAATGATCACGGAAAATGACATTCATCCTGATGATTTGCTCAGGGAAAAATGAATCCAACTGTTTCACAAATGACCAAAAAATATTGAGGAGAGGTTCAAGCTAGTTCTGGCTCTATTCATATAAATTAATGCACCATTAACACACTGCTATGGACTGATTGACATCAGTATTTGGAAAACTGTGTTTCTAAAACTTGTGAACTATGAAATGATAAATTTTTTAGCAAGCAAGCAACAATATGGCACATACAGATAAATCTCTGAGTAGTCCAAACCAACCTGGTATGTTTGTCTCAATTAACTTAGCAAGTGTACACTAGTGTTGTGCTTTGGTCACCATATAGGCTTATTGCTCTTGCACTATCTAGAGCCTGATGGAGCTGGGGGTGTTCAGCCTGGAGGAGGCTGAGGGGAGACCTTCTGGCTCTCTCCAACTCCCTGAAAGGAGGGTGTAGCCAGGGGTGGTCGGTCTCTTCTCCCAAGTCACAGGCCATGGGACAAGAGGAAATGGCCTCAAGTTGCTCCAGGGAAGGTTCAGGTTGGATAATAGGGAAAACTTTGCCACAGAAAGGGTTGTGAAACTTTGGACTGGGTTGCCCAGGGCAGGGGTTGGGGCCCCATCCCTGGAGGTATTGAAAAGCCGAGTTGACATAGTGCTTAGAGACATGGGTTAGTGATGGGTTTTATCGGAGTGAAGTTGATGGTTGGACTGGATGATCTTAAAGGTGCCTTCCAGCCCAGGCAACTCTATGATTCTATGACCTTTGCTCCTGGTACCGAGAACTCTTCTTGGGGTGGTCGGTAGTGACCTGAAATGTTGTCTGTTTTTGAAGAAGTCTATTTATCTGAACTGAGCAGGGTTATATCAAACTTGTGTGTGGCTCCCACTCAGCAGTGCTGCTGCCCAGGGTCTTTGAAATTTCCATGTGTTCTAAGCAGCATTCTTGGATTTTGGTTTTGGGGTTTTTTTTGCCAAAAAAACAGATCAGCAAAATTTTTACTGGCTTTCCTTCTTCAGTTCTAAAACTTTCTTTGAAAATTGAACCAGTGGAAAGCTCAGACTGCTGGGAGGAACACATAATGGGTAAATTCCTGACAAGGATGGGATGGATTACAAGAGAAGTGCTATAAAAGAAAAAAAAAAAAAAGAAAAGAAAAAAAGAAAGTGCCCCAGACTAAAACAATTACTTTCTGAATTAAAATGTAGTGCTGTATTTTTCTCTTAGACGTTCCTTTCCTCACACAAAGACTCATGCAACAGTCACTGCTTTAATTTAAATTTAAGCTAGTTCTCCCCAGTGTGGGAAAGATGAAATAGTGTTTTCAATTTGTAAATACTAGTGGAAAACTTGTCAAATTTTTATTGCTGAATTTATATTTTAATTAAAAAGGGCTTTATGGAGGGAAAATAAAACGGGGGTTTTGGCACAAAATTTTCATTATTTTAAAAGTTTTGGCTTTTTCTATGGGAAAAAGAATCCAAGCATNGTAAAACCCTCATTAATGCTTTCATGGGAAGATACAGATTTCCATGAGTGTCTGTTCTCTGTGAGCACTTTGGAAGTTTAATTTACTTCTCTCCACCCAGCTGGGTGCCTGACTCATAGCCACGGCTCAGAGAAGAAGTTGAAAGAAGTAGAAAGTAGAGAGCATAAAGAATACCTGTATCAGTAAACTCCAATCTAAGGCTGCTTTTGAACTTGTCAATAGATGAAATGAGAAATGCTCCCCTAAAATAAGCACTTAATTTATTTTTGGCATGCAAACGTCTAATGAGGAATTCTTCAGAGGTATGTAGGAAGTGATTGGCTTGCCCACCAACGACTTAGAGAAAACACCCATCTTTTTGGTTAAGAGGGTCCTCTAAAAACTGAGAATCCATCCGAGTTTTAATTTTTGTATGCCGTGTGTGTCTATTTTTAAAGGTAGGGCAACAAAACATCTCTGTGATGCAAAAAAGCAAGAATGTAGACACCAACCAGTGAGAAAGCTGCGCACCTTAAAATGGCCATGACTTAGCTAAGTAATTGAGAAGTGCTTTAAGTATCTGTTAATGACCTAAAAAAATTAATAAAGCTAGTGGAAAATGTAGTTAATTTAAAATATAGAGTGAGAAGATGCGTTTTCCTGAGCGCCTGTTATGTGTAAGTGCTGTTGGTTTCATCAGGAGTACAGCAAATTTCCACCCTCTGCATTGTGTTTTCCAGCAGGTAAAGGCAGTGCAGAAGCGTCTGCGTCAGAGAGTGAGCAAGGGCTAGAGCTCGTGAAGGACCTGCATGGGCTATTTTTTGATATGGAGCATGTATGGGATGTAGCGAGTCTTTGAAGACTTCAGATTTGAGTTTAAATTTACCTTCTGTCACAAAAGCTGAGGTTTTTAAAATATTTTTCTTCCTATGTAGAAAAAAAAGTTGCTCCAAGGGAGAGTGTTGTAAGTTACTCTCTGATGTTTTTGGCCTCTTGTAGTCCAGTAGATATTTTGATCTTGTATTTTAAAGTAAGATTTATTAAATATTAAATTAGCATTTTTGCAATTATTTTCCTGAAAGAAAAATAATAGCTACTTTTCAAGGAAATACTTACTTTTTCTTTGATATGGCTCAATTGGCTATAGTTATTACAGAGAAGTCAAACCAGATGCGGCTGGAGTCCTCATCTGCTTCCACTAAGGCTGACATGGACTTAATGTTGGAGTAGAGCTTTGATGACAATTTGAATGGGAACTTGGAGACTGTATTTCAGAGTTTGAAGGCTTTGGTACTGATGGGGTCTTAAACTAGGTGGTTTTGTAATTTGAGATTTGAATTGTTCTCTAGAGCTACATGAGACCAACAAAGTGTTGTAGATAAAATGAATTTAGTTGACAGATACACAACATGTGCACTATATTTTTATTATTTCTTTACAAAGGAAAGCCAAACGCTGGAATCTTTATCCATTTGTATCTCTGTCCTTACCCAGACTAAACTCCCATTGGCTCTAACCTGTCTCGGATTCACGGAGATCGGTGGAAATGTATCTCCACAAAGACTTTAGGGTGTGATCCACTTTTCTTCAGCCTCACAGGATGATGGTGGCATCACTCAGATTCCCATCACAGCGCTGTCACAGCGGCATGGCAGCTGCCTGAGCAAAACAGTATTCTTGGGAGGACATTTGCCCTATTTTGTTAGTTCTCACATGAACGTTTTCAAAAGATCCTGCTTTTTAACAGTTTCAGACACTCATTAGTTCTGCAGCTATTACTGTATGAAGATTTTTAAAAGTGTTTTCTGGATGTACTGTAAGTTTGGTTTCTGACGCTGACTTGCCGGGTCACACTGTCTGGTTATGATCCTGTTTCCTTTCATGTATCTAGTTTTCAGGGACTATTCTGAATGTCACATAATTTTCTAGGTGATTCTTTGGATCATAAGAAGGTGACATAACTTGCATGTGTACTTTGATCAGTGTTTTGGTCAGTTCTGAGTAATTTGTATTTCATAGCAATCGTTATGTGTGGTTCATGTAGGTCCCAAGTTGTGGAAGCAATGTTTGATATACAGGTACCATTTATTTTTTGATAGTTTCTTGCATCATGGTTTTCAGGATGGCATTCCTGAGCAAAATTTGCATGGTGATAGTCCCAGCGCAGTCAAATGCAAATGTAGGTTCAGTGTTCTCAACTATTTTATATAACTTACCTTTTACATTTGCGGTGGCTTACTGTGTTGCAATGACAGAGCATTGATTTTTGAGCTCTAGCTGTCTGTGCAATTAAAACTCCTCCCTCAAGTTCCCCCAGTTTGATGCTGCAGTTGAACTCCTAACACTTTCAAATTGTTTTTGAGAACATTTTCTTTATTTTTTTCTTTTTTTTTTTNATTTTTTTTTTTTTTTTTTTTTTTTTTTTTTTTTTTTTTTTTCTCCAATCTCTTGTGGTCGTGTAAGATTGCTGGATGTATTGGAGTTCTTACATATTTTCCCTAGTGTAAAACAAGAGTAGGATTTGGATCTTGATTTGAAATAGTGGTGTTTGGTGGTATTTTTTTTACATTTTTTTTTTAGTAAGACCAAATTACAATTTGACCACTTTCATTATAGATGATCAAACAGAACTGCAAACACAATTTTCAGATTAACATCCATTACAGCATAAAGTATTCAGTGGCAGGCTTTGCCAAGAGCTGCCCAGAACCTAATTATTCATCATTAAACTGCAGCCTGAAGACACAAAACCAGACCAGAGGTCTGCTGTGTAACATTGCCGTACACGTACATAATAAAACAGAGGCTTGGATCCACAGGGGACTTGGGTCTCCTTTTCTGCTTCCCGCTCTTCATGCTACACACCCAGCAGTTAAAATGCACGCAGTGTTCATGGGGAAGGGCCCCGAACCTCCGCCGGCCACTTGCTTCCCCTCCAGGTGACCACCCTGACCTCCAGGCTGCAGTCATGCTCCCCCTGCCTTGCTCTCAGCCCCACGACTCGGGATGCCGTGCAAGGGGTAACAGCTTTGCTAGGACAGGTGGGCTTATGCAGCAGGATGGGGCAGGGGCAGGTTTTCCCACCCTGCTGCAAGGTCCAGTCTCCTGCTAAATATGACCTCCCTTATGACCTGGTGTCATGTGGTTATCCATAAATACGTCAAGGGTGGGTGTCAACAGGAAGGGGGCAGCTTTTTTTCCGTGATGCCCAATGAGAGGACAAGAGGAAATGGGCACAAGCTTGAACATAAAAAGTTCCATCTAAACATGAGGAGGAACTTCTTCCTTTGGAGGGTGGCAGAGCCCTGGCAGAGGCTACCCAGAGAGGTGGTGGAGTCTCCATCCCTGGAGACATTCCAAACCCCTCCTGGACACATTCTTGGGCAACCTGCTCTGGGTGGATGTGCTTTGGCAGGGGATTGGACTAGATGATCTCCAGAGGTCCCTTCCAACCCCTATCATTCTTTGTGATTCTGTGACTTGAGATTCTGGAGTGCAGAAGTGAACCACAACATACCAAGGGTTGGGTTTTTTTCCTGTTTCCCTGTTAGAGAATACTCTGAGCGGTAGAGGGGGTATCCCAGGAGCTGACTCAGTGCATTAGTTTACATTTGGACAGATATCTCCACAACAAAAAACGTTCATAACTTACTGTCTGCCTTTTAAAAGGGGCTGAGCACCTCCAAACTCAGTGTGATAAATGAGAGCTTGGAAAACTTGGCAGCACTGAAAATAGGATCCTCATCAGTTCCAGCTTTCCACGTAGTATTAAAAGTCAGTATATACAAACTGATGCCTCTGGTACTTGACCTGACCAAGGACAGCTTCCTGCTTCCTTTTTATACCCCATGCTCACACTTTTTAGTGGAAATGATTCCTCATATGAGAAACTGGAAAATGTATTGGGCCATTCTTCCTTTCAAGGATGGTATGCGATGAATTGGAAATAAACGTAGACATTAAAACACTTAACTTCTCAATTAAATCACATTCACTAAGCCTTTAAACTAATCACAAATCAAAACTGTAATGCCTGCAGCTAAAATGACTGTGTTTAAAGCAACAAGGCAGACCCACAGTATAAACTTCCATCAAGATGTTGAGCCTGTACTTGTTTTCTGTTTGCTTTCTCTTCTTTTTTGTGCCTTTATCTTCTGTAAGAGCTGGGGAATGGGCCAAGTAACATGGAAAAGCCCGTGCGCTGCCACAACAGTGGAATCCATAGCAGAAAGAAAAATTTCCTTGATAAACTGTTCAGCTGCCTCCACTGGATAGTGATGGTTCCTGCTGTTATTCTGGGGGGAATAGATTGCGAAATTTCATGTCTCACTTTTATTTTTTTTTTGCCTCCTTGCATTAAAGACTCAAATTCAACACTTTCTTTCTTCTCTCCTCTTTTCTTTTTGGGTAGAGCTGGAGAAAATATGAACTCTCTCTCACCTTTCTATATCCTCCGCTTTCTTTCTTTAGAGTATTGTATTGCCTTTTTCAGAATTATCTCCTTTTCTTTAAATCTTGAAAAGTTTGATTATTACAGCCCAACAAGATTCCTCAGCCAATGGACCTGGGGCTAGAGACCTGTATGCCCTTTCTATTTCAAAAGTGTCAATATCTTCACAATCCAAAACGGCTTTCAACTTTTCCTCCTTTTTTATTTAATAAAATGGTTTCAGTAAAAGTAACCTCCAGAACTTTCTCCCACCATCTCTTCTGGCAAATATACATAGATAATTTATATGACTCTGGGTTTCCAACTGCATGCAGCTCTCTTGAGGTGTGTGTAATTTGTTGTTTAGAAACCAGATATGCGATAAAAATGGATCTGAAATGCTGCTTTCAACATTAGATGCTTCCACTGGAATTATTTTATGGTGACTGAAGTGCTCATGCTGTGGAAATCATCAGAACCTAAGTGATTTGGATACCTAGCCTTATTCCTTTTCACCTCAAAATGCATCTGTGGCAGAAATGCCTCTTCTGCCATTCTTTCCTTTGGATCAAGACCTCTGTTCTTTTGGGAAACTACTTCAGGACTGGAAAACCATGACTTTGCAGCTGTACCCTCCCATTAATAATCTGCTTTTCAAAAATCCTGCATCTTCCTCTTTGTCCATCAATACTTGGGTTGTCTCCTCACCATCTTGTCCTACTAGGAGAGATTGTTAATTTTTGGAACCCGGCTTGAAACAGCCCAGGAGGGTCTGGCTTTAAAAGGGCAGGCCCTCAACCTCACTTGAAACTTGTATGTGTTGAGTGACCGACCCATGGCTCTCGTCAGGGCTAGTGACAGAAGTGGCTCATGGATCTCATCAGGACTAAAGATTAGTTTGGCCTCACTGGAGCTGATTACTACATCCTCAAAGCAGTTTTAAGTGATAGGTATATATGGGGACTGGTGGTGTAGTCTCCTCCCATGATAAAATTACCCTTCACTTCTTCCTACGGTTGCATCCAAGAAAGGAACGGAGGATTTCAGCACGCAGTTCCTGCTAGCATCAGTAAAATGTGGCAGAGCAGGGAACAAGCAGGCTTCTTTAACCCTCAGGAATCATTGAATTGTCTAGGTTGGAAGGGACCTTTAAGATCTAGTCCAACCAACAAAGAAACCCTAGGCACTTGCTTACTAGTTTTTGGAACATATTTGTGTCTCTCTGATAGCCCGGAAGGGGACAAGATTCCAATCTCAACATCATAATCACTTTCTGTTTTAAAAGGCAAGCCTTAGTTTTGTTATTATCAGTGTTAGATCCTCTTTTCCTCTTTCCTCCTTTTTAAATATAAACTCACCAAATCGAAGGTAAAGCCAAGCTAAACAAAATAGCATCGGTATTTATTGCTGATCTGAATCGAACAGGAAATTGAAGCAATAGGTGGAAAGATCTGTATTAAGGATGAAAACACTCTTTGAAAGTTCTTTTTCCTGCTCTTCAGTACACTTTAAAAGAAAGTGGAAGTATTGTTATCAATGGCTGTATTTCAGTGAAGGAAAGGAGAACACGTTATGGGTCTGTAAATGCTTTCGAAACCAGCATTGCCACGTCTAGATAAATAGTTGTTCTAGGTGCTTTGTCTGTGTTTCTGGTTTTTTGATGTAAGGCCGTAGTCTGGGATTGTCTTGGGGAACAAAGTTAGCTAAACAATCTTTTTGCACAGAGCTCTTCACTGCTGTCCCCCCAGCTAAGGAATGGTTACTGGCTGCTTGAGTGTTCCTAGTTTGTTTCAAAGCTAATAAAGCAGGTTAGATTAGATTGCCATCCTAAGAGCTGGGTAAATTAGCCCATGCTGGGCCCAGGGCTTTTATACCTGGCCTGTGTCCAGGTCAAGAAGTGCCTTGTTAAATGCTGAGATTGAATGGCTCTGCATTCCAGGCACTTGTGTAACTGGTGTGCACACATGCCCCGCGATGGTTTTACCGATTGGAGAATGCACATTTTCGTATTTAATCACCTAGAAAGTTTTTTGTGCTAGGGTTTTTGCTGAGTATGCATATTTCCACTCCTTACTCTGATTTTATTTTATTTTTGGATGGTCTATAAAAGATTGACCTTCCGCTCTCTCAAATATTCTTGCCATTAGATATAAAGCATATGTATTGGCATAAAACCTACCGTATATGGAATGAAAATTACTGGCAGCCCTTGAAACACATTCTGCGCACGAAAGCCTAATTGGATGTTGGACAGTGGCGATCGTAACAAAAATAATCTTGAATACTTGCGGTTTAAATCAATGACCTTTACTTCTGTGAGTGGTTGCATTGATACTGAGGTTGTCAAGTGCTAAGCCAAGCTGAAACCGTATATTGTGTGAAAAGAAAGGTGCATGCCAGCACTCTGTGCCAAAAACCAGCATGCCCTAAGTGAGGGTGAATGAGGAGACTGGTTAGGAGATTAGCAGGTTAAGGTGCAAGAGTAAGAGCTTGTTCGTGGGAGTAAGGATTCATTCTTACAAGCCTGAAGGAAACAGTTTGCTAAGATGCATTTGATTCATCTGAAATGCTTGAAGAATTCTCCTGATAACCAGAAGAGCTGAAAGCTTCCCCATCCACCTTCCACAAGCTGGAAGTGCTTTAGGATACAAATGTTAGAAACTGGGCCAGATTCAGGATATGGGTGATGGAGCCATTGATCTAAATAGAGTATTCTTGCGGTTTTTGTACTGCTACAATGAACAGAACTAATCCTTCGGATACTACTAAGTGTTGAATGAAGAGTCTGTGTCTGTCTTGTTTTAGGTTCAGAGCAAAGTCAGGGTGATTCACAAGTAGGGTGTAAATTCACAGCAGCTGCCCTGCAGTCACTTTTTGTCTGGCTGCTCTTGGTCACCATGCGTCACTGGCGCACCTTGACAGGGAGACCTAGTCAGGGTGATGTAGAATCATAGAATGGTTAGAGTTGGAAGGGACCTTGAAGATCCAGTTCCAACCCCCCTGCCCTGGTCAGGGACACCTCCCACCAGACCAGGTTGCTCCAAGCCCCATCCAGCCTGGCCTTGAACCCCTCCAGGGATGGGGCAGCCACAGCTTCTCTGGGCAACCTGGGCCAGGGTTTCACCACCCTCACAGCAAAGAAGTTCTTTCTGGTATCTAATCTAAATCTCCCCTCTTTCAGTTAAAAACCGCTACCCCTTGTCCTGTCACTCCACTCCCTGACACAGAGTCCCTCCCCATCTCTCCTGTAGCCCCCTTCAGGTACTGGAAGGCTGCTATAAAGTCCCCCCGGAGCCTTCTCTTCTCCAGGCTGAACAACCCCAGCTCTCTCAGCCCGTCATGTAGGCAGTGTGCAAGTAACGTGCACCCGAGAACTGTTGCACTCATCTTACCTCTGCAGTGCAGATGGGGAGTTAATTTAATCTAAATAGTTAATTTAGACAGGGCCGTATGTGGGACCAGGATCAGACTAGCATGGCTTTGCAGATGAGTGTTGGTTTTCCTGCCTTGTATAGTTTGTCCAGAATATGGAGTAACAAACCCAGTGTAATAAAGCCTGAGTCACTTTTGCCATTTTGTATGTTCCCTAGCACTAATCAGAGTTTAGTAAGAGGTGTTAACAGCTAGCTCTGAAAACTGAAGTCCTGTGTTTGTCTCCTGCCTGGGCCAGGCGTTCCCAACTCATTCTGTACTGCTTCAAGCAAGACACTAGAGGGAGGAGGAAGTGCTACTCCCGGAGTCTCTCTGTGCCCCTTAACTACCCATCCCAGTTTGAGGGCACAAACAGGCATGGTGGTTAGCAGACCCATGCTGTGGGTTTTGCAGTGCTGGTGTCTGTCACTGCAGAAGAGGACTGATAACACGTGATGCTTTGCACCTGTACCCCACAATGGCAGTCGCAAGGCAGCATCTTCCTTCTCCCTTCAAGCTGCCTGGGTTGTCACCAGCAAAGCAGAGGCAGAGGATGGATAAGCCAGACCAGTTAGCGCTCGGGATGGATTACCCATAGCAATAAAGCATGCAGTTCACAGATAACAAAATAGTGCTTTCTAAAGTGAGAATGAATGGGAAACTCAGGGGACAAACAACGTGGTGAGTCCAGATCGAGAGCTCTGAGCTCACTTGTAGGACACAGAAAGACCTCTGCACCATCAAATCACCTGTGTTTTGTTTTCATGTGCACCAGCATAGCCCCTGACTACTGCAGATTTAAATCAATGAGAGATGGCTCGAGGCCGAAGTCAATTTTGTTTTAAAGTTTCTTCTGGCAAAGTTTGGTCCTGCAGGCTTGTACTTGGAATTTAACAAAGTTTCATTTTATTAGGGTATGTTTCCCCCTCCGTCCCCAAATTGGCGACCGCTTTTATGAATTTTGGCAGGGGACGAGTGATCCTTCACACTCAGCCTGTAATTTACAGCTATGTTTGGTTTTACATAATGTACAATTTCAACGTTGTCTAACATTTCTTCATGTATTGCGGAAGACTTTCAGGTTTTATTAAACTGGCATATATAAATTGATTTTCCAGCTGGATGCAGTCACTTGGCAAACACTGCACATTCAAACTACATACGAGCTAAATTACACACTCTAATAGTGTGTTTGAATTATTTTACGGGCAACATATAGTTGCAGGAGCATGTGGCAGTTTCCCAGTGCTTTGCCTAACGGGAGTTTTGCTCCTAGCTAAAAGGAACTGTTACAGAGACAGATAGAATAGTGAAAGAACAAGCAGACTGTGCCTTTTGGTAGGACAGATTCTTGCTAATTTGCACTTGCTGAGAAGAGGCAATACTGTCTCCCCATGACGTGAAGAAGTGTTACTTAAGGCAAGGCAAAGTCTGCAAAATTACCACTTGATTTAGAGGGTTTTATGGATATGAAGAAGACTAGAGCTAGACTGGGACACCTTCACTGTCAAGGGAATTCCTTATACAAATAGACAATCCATGAGAGGCAGAAGACTGCTGCAGTCTGGTCTGCAACTGTTTCATGACTGAATCCTGGAAAACTTGAGTATATTGATTGGATTTCCTCTTTGCTAAAATGAGTCAAGATGCCAAGTGAGACACTGTTCACCTCTGATGTGCTCGCTTCCCAATTTTGCCATTTTTTCGCTCATTGAGAGCAGGCCTTAATCCCTCTGTAGTCTCACATTTGCGTTACTCTTTGTGAAAGGTCAGAAGAGGCCTTTATCTCAAACCAGTTACCCAAAAATTTGGACTGGGTAGAGGACTGTGTTGAACATTTGCTCACTGAAGACAGGGAGGTGAATTCTAGCTTGTGTCGCCTCAGATTTATTGCGGAGTTTTGAATTTGAAAAGTCACTTGGTGCCACCTGTGTGCTACCTAGAAGGCTTTGTCTGTCATGGGGGCTAGCCACTAGATTTGGGATTTATTTTTTTTTTTTCCATGATGTTCACATTTACCAGATAGCTTCAAATATCTCTGCCCAGAAGGTCCTCCTACTCCAGGGTGTAGGACTCACCTCAGTAGCAGGTATCTCTGTCTCACAATAGTGGTACTCTTGCTCTTAGGGAGCTTTTGGGGAAAGTCACCCTTTTGGTCACACTTTGTTCTGCTGGAGTCAGCTCCTGGGGTCACCCAGGGTACTGGCAGATGCGGTAACTCAGAGGGGCACTTTGCATTTTGAGGTTGTCCTCTTGATAAGGTTTCACTCTGCATCAGAAAAATGGCACAGCCACAACCTCCTTGCAAAAGGGGATTTCTAATTTTGAGCCTGTTTTGTGTTGAGGTGCTGCAAGAGTTTATGTCAGGCTGGGAATTCTTTGATGCACATCCTCTCCTACAAAAGGTGGAAGAAAGGAAAGCAGTATCATAATGTTGTCACCCATAATATTTAATTCACCAGATACTTGAATTTTACTAGAGAGTATAGCGTTTCCTTATTTTCTGAAATGGAATTAGCAATAAATTCTGCCATTACCTCTCAGAGTTCTGATCTTGTAGCCATTGCTTCTCTTACAGGGCTTTACATGTCAACTGTGCTATCTATTTAACACATGGATAAACACATAGCAAGCATTATATCACTTTATTAGGCCACTAATATCTAAGAGCTTTGTCTTGTGGCATGGTATAAACAATAAATCATATGCTCATTGCAGTTATTCTTCATGTCAAGTCTTATTTCTACATCCCAGGCAGAATAAAGTGTTCAGTACAGTTTTCTTGTTACGTTTTTCCGCCTTCTCTGTTGTTATTAATAGATGATGTGCCTGATTATTCTGCCAGGGAAGGCAGTATGGGATAAATCGTGGGCTCGGATGAGGGAATCGGAAAGAAATGTCTCAGTTCTTACATGGTATTGATGACTGTGGTTTTCTTTGGGAGGCCTGGGTGAAACCTGTGCACTAAAGACCGGATAGTCAAAGTTCAGACAGCGCTGCTTAGCCTAGTACTTCCTATTGAAAAGGGCACCCTAGAGCCCAGAAAGTGGAGGTCATGTATAGTGTTTAGGGCATGTAAATGTGGTCCAAGGTATTGCACTGGTAGGCGGTGCTCATCAAAGTTTTATTGTGGTAAGTGTTCACCTGCTGATCAATAGTCTAAGCTAAAAGCATGGTGTACAGTCCCAGACTATACAGACTGTCCCAGACACTGGGTTTGGTAGCATCATTAGGAAAAAGAACAGATTTGTATTTTAATGAAGGTTTTAAATTTTAAATTTAATTAAATCTTTCATTAATTTTAATATTAATTTTACGACAGAAGAGAAAAGTATTTTATGTTATTGCAGCCATCTGCAGCACAGCATCTACACTTGCTGTCTGTCAGAGCTTTCACCTTTGGTTTCCTGGTGCTATGCAAGACCACAGCAGTGTGCTTACTGCATCATGCTGGTTTTTTGGCATCGGTTTTTTTCTTTAAGGAGAAGTAGCAAAACAGCCTTTTCTTTCCCTTTCCCTTGTTCTAGAGGAGCAGAATGGGGAGGGGGAGGTGGGAAGAGAAACACAGAGACGTCAGTTGTGGGGATCCAGAATGCCTTCAGACTGTTCTTTCACCTACAGAGGCCTTAATCCAGGCTGTGAAGAGAACAGTTCTTGCCTTCTCAAGCTGTCCAGGGCCTTCTGCATAATATTCTTGAAGAGTCATTTAAGCCAAGTATTACAACAAAAGTAGCATTGACTTTATCAACCGGCTCCTTGAGAGAAAACTCCCATGGCTGAGATTTCTCACCATAGTCATTGCCAAGCATACAAAACTTTCCTAAACAGGATTTACTGAAAGCCTTGAATGCCTGCCCTTTCACTGAGGGACACTGCTATGGAGTAGTCGTACCACCTTGCATATCTCCCAACACCTATTTCTTGATTGGATCACACTTCTCTGATGATTTTCCAATGGGCAGCTTTAACCACAGAGGACTATAGAGGTGTTCCTGAGGACATAAAGGAATTTTTGATAATAATGAAGAAATACCAAGGATCGGATAGAAAATGCTGTACCTGACAGAACCAGCGCACGCTTCCACAGAGCATGGACAGCGATGTTACTTACATGATACAGATTTACAAGGCAGTAACACAGTCCCTCAGCTACGTTTTTTTTCTGTGCTATGGGTTATTTCTTAATCATTGCAGGGTCTTCAAGAAGAATACTCTGCTCTACAGCGACCCTCTGGTAAATTTCTCTTGCACTAAGAATTTTGCAAAGATAGGAGTAGTAGTAGTAGAGTGAATTCTTCTCTGTTTCTGTTGGTAGGTTACGATTTCCCACATGCATCTGGAATAGGACCCCAAACTCTGTCACTTCTTCTTTGCCAGCAGTATTTCTCCCGGCTTTGTGTCTGGATGGTTGTTTGGCCAAGGGACAAAGTGTAAATGCCTGAACTGAGCTATCTGATTGGTACACAAGTTATTCTGACTAATCATAAGTTCATCTCTCTCTCATCACTACATGGTTCTGGAGTGAAGAAATGGAAAAGGAGGAAGGCTGAGCACTCGTACGGTGTTGAACTAACTTGGGGCTGCTTGTAAGACAAGACAAGGTTTGCCCAGCTACGTATCAGGATTGTAAGAGGTACAGGTTACTGTTTTGGAGAGTTTTCCTCTGGCCTTCTCTTATGTCTGTGAGGAGAATGAAGAGAAAGGTTTCTGTTCAGAGTACCATCTCCTGCCTGAGCCAGTCTCGCAACTTGAAGGCAAGCAAGAACCACACTATCTAGTATGTAGATCTCGTGAGGGTGTTACAACATTTGTTCCCTAATTCAGGCCTCTCTTCTCTTCACAAATCATGCAGAAAGACATCCTGTTTTCAGCAGATTTTTGCCAGACCATTTTGGGGGAATGTGATTTCAACCTCTGCTTTGTTTGCAGACTACCCACTCCATCTGTTAGTTGTTTGGTGTTTGTGATGGGTGGTTTGTGGCCTAAATTGCATGAAGTCTTGTTCTTAGCAGGAATGAATCAATACACAGCTACACTCTTCTACTCCTCAAAAAAAAAAAAAAAAAAGTCTGGCACATTGTTTTGCTTCCAGTTCTTGATCAGTTGCCTGAAGTTTTTGGAGAAGAGAATAATAACCAATGAATATTCAAACAGTGGTTAATTTATAAGAGCACTTGTTTTCCAAATAAAAGCATAATTCAAACAGGTTTTACCATGAAGAGGAGGGAGTGTGGAGGTATTGGGTAACCAGTGTCCATAAACATGTCAGGGGAGCGGGCCTTCCCCAGAGCCTGTAGCGTATCAGCTCTTCATTGCCATAAGTCATGGCTTTATCCCACCCTTTTGTGGGATTTAGGAGCTCTGGATCCAACAGCCCGAAGGGTAAGATTTAAGCTGTAGCAGAAGGTGTGTGCAAAATGAAAGCTCTTTGGTGAGGATCACTGTAAATAAGTTTGTTCTGTTGTGGTTACGAAGAAAAGGATAAAGAGAGTTTGAAGGCAGTGGCGGTTTGGCCAAACTTGTTCATTGGAAGGTGGCTTAGACCTTTGTCATCATCCATCAGTACGGTCGTTTAGGAGCAATAGGCTGAGAATGGGCATGTGGGATCATTAAAGGCCACATCTGCCCGGTTCTGCAGCCGCTTCTAGTCCAAGCCCTGTTTCCCCTCTTCCCTTCCTCACCCTGCCTTAAGGTGCCTTGTGCCTCCCTTCCGCTGCAGGGAGATGCTGACAATGTGGTAGAGATCAGAAGACGCATTGGGAAGGGAAAAACTCGACGTTGACTAATGCCTGATTAAATCATATGTTTGGGATCTCCTGGGTCACGAACTGGTAAGAACTTTCCATGGAAATTATAAGCCATAACTCAAGCAGGCAGCTGCGGGACAGTTGCACAGCAGCACAAGGCATGCAAGATTGAATTTATTTATTTATTTATTTATTTCTGTAACCCTATCTCTGAGTTGCAGGTAAAGCTGACACCCCCCGGTTCCCTCCCGCCCCCGGCACACACCCGGTAGCTGGGCTGACCCGAAGCGGAGCCCCGCGGGGGAGCTGGCGGCTCGGGGCCGGGCAGCCCCAGCCCGGCAAAGCTCGGAGCCGGCGCTAAAGGCTGTGTGGTGTGTGGGCCCCTAGAGGGTGCTGACAGCACAACGGAGAGAGAGGCTTTGCCTGCACAGCTCCAGCTGCAGGGCAGGGAATTGACTTTATCGTTCCTTTCACATCTTTTTACCCTCTGTCGTTTCCCCAAACATACTTAAATTGGATAGTCACCGCTGCCCGCGGATTGCTTGTCAGCGTCCTGCCTCCCGCATCAGGCAGAGAAGCGGGATCAGGCAGCTCTGCTGCCACTCGGAGAGATCATTGCGCTCAGGGCTGG
>VXBJ01001461.1:34704-63207 GCA_013400055.1 Nycticryphes semicollaris | reverse complement strand
TTTTTTTGGGGGGGGACGGACACAATGGGAAGACTCCCCCTTCCTGCTGATCAGTGAAGGCAAACAGGGTTTTTTTCCATGCACCCCTGCTCCAAGTGGGCGTCTGGACAGTAACAGTGTGTGCCTGTGCCAAGAATTCTGAGTTGTGCTTCAAGGTGGGAGAGAGCTGGAGGGGCAGCGGGGTTGCTCCACTCTGGCACTCTCTGATGCCGTCCTACTCGCCCTGTGTTGCAAAGGAATGCAAGGCGTACAGAGCTGCAACAAATGCGTTTAAATATTTTATTTCTCAAGGGGACTTGGCTGCAGTAGTGTGGTTTCAAAAATCTCAAAGGCTTTTCTCATCAAGACTTTGTGAGGTCAAATAAAAAAAAAAAAAAAACAGTATCAGGGATCAAACAAGACACTTTCTCTGTTCCTTGCTTCTCCCGCTCTGTGTGTGAAGGAAGGAGAAACATAGGAAATGAGCAAACAGGCATTAATCCTTTGTGGCCAAAATTTCTGTTTGTAAACGTCTCTGTTCTCCTACCTTTACCATTAGGCTATTTGGCTGCTTGGCGGGATTGATTTGATACATTGGTTCTGTTATAGCAGAGCTTGCAAAGAGTGAAAGAACATGAAATATGGTTCCCTAAAGAGCAGATTTCTTGGTCAAGAAAGATTCTTACAGACTAGCAGCAGAAGGAGAGCGCTAGCAAGTATGCTAAATAAAAGCAGATACCAATCATAAACAATTACATATGTGCTTAAAAATTCTCCTCCTGACATCTTTACATTTGCTGGTGGAAGTCACCTTATGAATATCAGCAGATGAATTATTCTATATGGGTAAGGAGTTGAAAAACCAAAGGACATCTCACTTTTTCCTTTAACCTTGGGGAACAGGAAAGATCTGTCTCTTGCATCTCTTTTGAGAATACAATCACTGCAAGGGGAAAAACCCATATGCATTGGAAGGCTCCTGAATACATCTGAATAACAGGCATATCAATGAAATGCCAGACTTTGGGCTGAACGATAACCCGTATATAAATCATACGGTATGCTGTTTACTTCAGATTTACGCTGAACTGCAAATCTGGCTCTACTGGGAAGTTTGCACAGACGAACAAAACCAGACTGGCTAAGAAGTACATCTGCCTTATCCGTTTGTATAAGCAGGACTAAAGAGATGGTCTTAAATCTGCAATGGAAACTGGAGACCTTTGTATATTCTGGCTAGGAGAGCATGCCTGTTTGTTTGTTTGTAGTTAGAACTAGTATCTTGTGGCCATCCAAATATTTGTTTTAAATAATAGTTGTTCTGAATGTAATTGCCTTTCTTTGATACATACTCCCTTGCAATTGGTCTGGCTTTTTGAGAAGGTATTAATTATTGTCACTTCTTGGCTAAATAGCTTCGTTGCATAACTTTCAGCCTGCGGTTTGATTGCAAGCTTTCTCCTTTGAATATTCATTGTGCGTCTTGGATGTCTAAACTTACAGCATGGTATTGTTTCTGGCTGCTGATCGTGTGACTCAGATTTTTAAACAGTAGATGGATAATTGGCAAGTAACAAACTTTCAGTACAAATTAATCATTCTGGCATTATGGAAAATGCAGGATTCTCAAGGATTTCCAGAAATACCTACTGGCTATATGAATATTCTGAAATAATGAATAGTATTACTCACAGCCAACTGAAGCTTGGCAGTCATGCCTGCAAAATATTTTTCAATAAGGTTTATGCCTGTTTGTTTTTCGCTCTTCAGCTAGAACAAGTGCTATCACTTCCTAACCCGTGATTAAGTCAGTGGTGCCAAATCCTGTGATTTTTAACACAAGTCTCGTGACACTCGATGGTTTTTTCCTATAACTTCCCATTCCTGGAGGCATTTAATTAGGTGAGAATCTCAGTTTTCATTTTTAATAGAAGTAAGTTTCTACTCAGGCTGTGAAGAAGTTTGAAAATATGACCCAGGGGCATCTTAAAGACAGCCACAGCACCAGAAAAAATCCAAATCAATCTAACTTTTCTTCTTTTTTTTGCCTTGTGATCTTCAGACAGCTCCCAAACATCCGAGTTTGATGGGGCACTACCCTTAACAAATTTCCCCCTTTCCCTCCCTAAATTTGAAACACTGACTCATTTTCTTCAAAGGGGAAGGACTGATGGTTGTGGAGCTGCAGCGGGGCTGCACGGGCAGTGTTCAAAGCGCTCCCTCACCACCTGTAACTTAGCTCACCCCAACCGATCTGAATGCATTTTTTTGCTTCTTGTTATTTTGCTCAAAGGTCAAATTCTTTGGTTCCCAGGTGCAATGAAACCCATTACACTCTACGCTATTACAAGGCGACCCTCCCTATGGCCTGAAATAGGAGACACGTTGCCTTCTTAGGGTAACCTGCCATGAACAGTAAAAAGTGAAGCTTTGCCTGACGAACCTCGTATGATGTGTGCGAATGTGTGGACGTTCGTAAGAAATGTTTTCAGTTACAGGGGAGATCATCGGGCTTTTTCACAGCTGAGTTTTCCTTGAATATTCCCACCCAGCTGCTCCCCTCTCATCCCACTTTTCACTCAATCCTGCACAGACCAGTCCCAGTTTCTGTGAATGTCTTGCTGTTTATAAGTATTTCCAATAGGAAAACTGTGTGTGCTGCTAGAGTAAATACAGTACAGTTGATGGGTTGTTCAAACTATTTGGTTAGGGTGTTTCAGAGCTGGCTGAAAAGCAGGATTTCCAGTTGTGAGGATGTTTCAGTTTTTTAGGAATTTGACTTTGGTCCAATTAGCCTGAAAACTTTGGTTTTTTTTTTTTTTTTTTTTTCTCCTAATCTCCTACAAACTGAAAAAGTGTGCTCCAGAGACATTGGCCAGGGATGTCTCATGCAGGAGTCAGACTGAGGAGAAGGAGATTTTCAGCCTCTTTCCCCTCCCCCTCCTCGCCACCCCCAACAAAGGTTTGACTGCACGGTTTCCCTGCTGCCAAGCTGGAATGCCACCATCCCTGTAACACAGCCCAGGCTCTCTTTGGCCTGGGAAGTCCTGCCCTTCCTCTACCTCCTGCCCCTACGTCCTCCTCACCACTGCACCTCTGCTGGAGAGCATGAGGGGAACCATCTAGAAACAGAAAATTCATCGTTTGGCCCCTCCACTATTGGTGGCCACTTGGGAAAGAGGACAGCACCCAAGCAGGAGAGGGAGACGGCTCCTGCCCTAGCCTGCGAGGGAACATTTTTATCCAGGTGGGAGGCTTTACCTTCCTCTCCAACAGGCACTTTCTAAGAAAATTGATGATGAAATATATGCTTGTACTGCTTCTGCTCTTTACACCTAATCTGAAGGAAAGACTCTCATCTATTGCGTTTTGGATCAAGCCTATTGCTAGTAGGGCAAAATTAAAAGGCTAATTAAGAAAATTAAGTGATTTTGTCATGGAACACAAGGCTGAGAAGGGGTCTGGCTAAATTAAACATGAAGGGTGAATACATTTATTGGCCTGACCTGAGTCACTGTGTGACATTTTCTGCTTCCAGACTCTCCCTTATACTTGTGAGAAGTTTTGATCCTGATCTGGCCATTGCAGCTGAAATGAGAAGGGGGGAAAAATAATTTGCCAGCAAAGGAAAGGCACCATAAAATAGACTATAGTGGAAGGAAATTAAAGATAAGGAGAGCTATGAGAGAGTCACTGTTGAAATGCGCATTTCACTGACAGGGCCTTCGCAACAAGGAATGATAAAAAGGAGGAGGGGACATATCCTGCACACATGGGGAGTCAGCGAGTGTTCTTCTAAGTGCAGGAAAAAGCACTGTGCGTGACAGAAGGCCTGGAGCCCTGTCTCCTGCCAAACTGACCCAAAATGTAGATGGATCTCATCTTGGGTGACTTTACCGAGACTGTTCCCCCACCAGCTGGCTGGCGTGCGTGGCAGGGCTATGGGATGACGGAGGGCAGCCCATTCCCTCTCACTGTGTGACAGCCACCTGCATGCCAGCATACAGATAATCTATCTGTGTCCTGTGTCCTCACTTAATGAGTCAGGAAATCCTCCTTCAGCTTCTGTGCATAAGTTTAAAAAGTGCTGATTTAATGTCTTTTTGGATTTGACTGGAATATTTAGGAGGCTTCTTTCCAGTCAAAACAAAACAAAACAAAAAACCCAAACCACATTGCCAGATGCTACTCTGCTAGTATATCATTAAAAAAAAAAAAGAAGGCAGTAATTTTGTCACAGATACATATGGTGCAGGACTGGTGGAGTCAGGCTGAGGAATCAGAGGCTTCAAAGCGGCCAGGAAACAGGCCGCGCAATAAGCCTATTTTATAATATGATTAGAGGCAGCTAAGAATGTGAATTCGTATCACAAACAAAAGTTCTGGAGTTCTCTTCCTGTTCAGGGACAAAAAGCAATTTTTAAATGGGAAATGTTGAAAGTTGCTGGCCTGATCTTCTGTATCCCATGCATCTACTGTGGTGACTCATGGAAGCTGCGGTTCTCGTGATCTGGTCTCCTCCAGGGCTGGCGCTCCCCATTCAGATGACTCTTTCCATCATGAGCTGTGGGAGTCCAAATAAAAAGAATACTGTGGTGCAGTGTGGAAAATGTGCTCAAGCCCAAGAGCCAAAGAGGAAGGAGAATTGGGGCTCACAGCTCTTGAATTACTGCTCCCATGAGACAATAGGACTAAGAAGGTGACTGGAAAATGAGGCTGAAAAGCAACACTGTGATTTTTGTTACAGCAGCTTTTTGTCATTTGTGTTAGCTTATCCTGGAGCTAAAAATTTTACTTATTGTGACGGGAAATCAAAAACTTCTGAGAAAATCCAAAGTTTCTCATGGAAAGCGCATTTGGCAGAATCCATGTTTTCTTTTAGCAACAGCAGTAACGCTTCCCGTATTTAGCCCTCTTTCACGTGGGACTGAGCATAGGGTGTAGTTACTGCATCCACAGCTACCCTTATGTAGGTGCCTAATCAACCAGTTTGATCAGCTGTCACTGGGCTTCTATCCCCAGATGTGTTTGCAGTTCTTCTCAAAAAATGCTGCTTTAAAAGTACAGCCTCCCAAGAGGCTGAATGGTAAGAATAGCACGGTATTTCCAGGGATGACATATGATGTCCCTTCTCTTCCCTCGAGCTTAAGCTCTGAGCCCACATACTGGGCAACCCGATGCAGCAAACCAGAAGAGATCTAGTGGAACAGATTTGCTAGAACTTCAGGCTTTTGTGTGCAAGCTCCTGCGCCGAAATATATACCTTGAGTGTTGGGTGATCACAACAAACCTTGTTCTGGAGATGCATAGCTTCTAGAGTGAGACACAGGCACCGTGTGTAAAAATGGGTCCCTTTATGAGTTCCTGGTCTAGTGGACTTGTAAAAATAATAGGGCATCCACCATGCCCTACCTCTCTGCTTGGTCTGTAAGACGTGCAGCTCTTGCAGTTCTGTCAAGCTGGGTGGGGTCTAGGGAGTCTTAGCTCAGAAACTGTGTGGGTGTCTCCAAGTTCATTTTGAGAAATAACTACACCTGACTCTTCTTTTCTTGAAGGTGACTTGGGTGAACTTGAAGATTCAGAGTATTTGAAGCATTGCCCTCTCTCTTCCCTGTGGGCAGTAGCAGAAAGAGTGAGGAGAGCCTTTCTGTATAAGGTGGCACGAAGCTTCCCATGCCCTTTCCTCTCTGTAAGCGGCACTCCCCTTCTAAATGGCTCCGTCTATCATGAGTGGCACCAGTTCAGCCAGACAGGAGCATGGTGTGCTGTGGAAGATGGGAGTTCTGCTACAGGGCCAAGTGTTTTTATGGGGAAAAAAAGCAACCTCTTAAGCACCCTCCTTAGACACAGAAAGCCATGTACGATTCCGCTTTTGTCAGCAGCATGCAGTGAGGAACCCCATGTCATCGTGTTGGCCTTTGTCTTGTGATATCTATTGTGTTGGGTGTTACATGGTATTTTCTCTTCCCTGAGCAACAACATTTTAAATATAAATCACATTATAGAGCAGAATACCGTTGGAGAGACACAATCATTTTGTTCTTCTGCAAACAGGAGAGAGCTGCTCTATGCTGCCCCAGAGCATCTCTGATGCACAGGGACCTTGCCACCAACAGTCATGGGAGACTACTAAACCTACCTTTTCTTATGGCTATGCTGTTGTCTTCCAAATCTAGCACTGTATTTTCATATTTGACATGGTCCAAGAGCTCCTTTGAGAGCTTAATAAAATCCCAAGGAGAAAGTGCCCACGGTGCAAAATTAGAAACGGGAAATGAGAAATTCAATCATTTGGCTTTTGCCCAAGACCCAGCTCCATTGGGGGTAACACTCAGCCTTCCCTGTGACCAGAAAAGGCAGAGAGGGCAGAGCAGATCATTTGCATTGACCAAGTACTCTGAGTGACTAGGAACACGGCCTGAAATGGCAGTTGGCTCATTTTGTAGATATATGGATTACTTAATCAGTGTAAATTAATAGTAGCTTGTTAATACTTTTTCTGTGCTGCACAGAGTAACAATGGAGAACAGAAATGTACGGGTGACAGGCGAAAGAAAAGAACTTTGCAGATAAGGGAGAGAGATTTGAAGTGTCAGTGGGTTTTGTCCTTCTAAAGGAAAGAAGAGGAGTGGCTTAAAAGAGTTGTGAGTCTGGAGGTTTGTTTTCTCCTCTTTACACTGAAACCATAAGTCTTATTTGGACCACAAAACTCCTAAGGGAACAGTGGAACACTACCACAAGAATAAAGGTAATAAAAACTGCAGGGCACAGAGGGAAAGAACGTATTTCTTAGACTTTGTTTCATACAAATGAGTGACTAAAACATGGAAAAGATAATTTGCTTAGCATTTCCACCTCCTCAATTCATAATGGACATTCTCAAGTTCTCTGTAATTCTTTTACACGTCCACATTAAACATGCAGATTTTCTAATGTGGAAGACCTTCATGAGTTCAGTGCAACTAAGAGGGGAGTCAGGATGTGAACTGAGAAGACACCCAGATTTGCAGCCTGAGAGACAGGGTAGGGGAGAGGCAAATGGCTTGGAAGGAGGCGTGAGAGGGGAAGTTTCCCTGCTCTTTTTTTGTCAGGTAATTGGATTTCTCAGCTGTAGGGTGGAAAATCTGAGTGAGGGGGAGCAGTCTTTGGGAATCACTACTGTTGAGTAGCTCAAGAATATTAAAGAATGTCCACATACTTTTCCTGCTCAGGAGTGATTTCATCCAGCCATTCCTTAGTTTGTATACCATTCAATGTTTTCTCTGCAGTTGCCTTTAGAGTTTTATCCAGGAATTTGCTTTTGCAGAGATATAAGGTACCACTGGGAATGGAAAGTATGAAAAAAGTTATCCAGCCTTTTCAAAAATAGCGGTGTTTTACCAGGTTTTTATTTTAGGACTTGAGGTTTGATGAGGTGTGAAAGTGCTGGTTCTGGAAGAGACCCGGAGCCCCCATATTTTGGTGGCAAATGATAAAGGCCAGGACTCTGGCCGTTATGGGGGTCTGTTGCCTTTACGTGCACAATCACAAACATTATCAGGAAGAAAACAGAGCTGTGACTCAATCAGCAAAATTAACTACGTGACCAGCAACAAAACTCACAGAGTTCTCCCTGCCCTTCCCTGTTATGTGAGTTTCCATGTTTTGGGGAGGAAAGGAAAAAGAATAGCTAATTACCTTGAATGGGTCATTCTGCAACAGAGAATGGAAATTAAGTCTGTGTGAGAGTTTGGCACCAGGAGAACAGAGGTGGCTGAAAAGCAGCTCTGGAGTGTGGTTTATTTTGATTCAAAACCTGTGAGAAGGGAATACTGTTATTTGTGTAATATTTTTGTTGTTTGTAGGGAAAAAAATAGGGTAGGCCCAGACAACTCTTCCCCAGAGCCTGGGCAGTCCCACTGGAACAGCTTTTACCCTTGCTACCTCCTCTCTGCCACCCACAGCTGCTCTTTCACACCTCTCTGCTCCCCCTTCTGGAGCTGGAGACTCCTCAAGACACGTTGGGCCTTTTTTCTTCACGCTTGGAGGAAAGGCATCAGACTGCTTTTCTCACACTTTTCTTGTCCTTTCCGCATTCCCAAAGAGAGAGAGGCCGATGGGGTGTCTTTGCCCTTCTCTCCTTCAGCATAAGATGGAAGTTGGGAGCACAACCTGTTCCTCTGGCTTACTGGTGAGCAGAGTTCTTCTCAGTGCTTACAGGAGGTTTTCCCTTGTTATTCCTGCAGAGAGTTCTGGGGGCAAGGGGAGTCCAGCTACAGCGCCTACTGGGCAATGGTCTGGGCTCCAGTGCCAGCTAAGCACTAGTGGAGGAGACTTGCACAGGAACCAGTCTGCATGCAGCCAGGTAGGGATGTAGGGAACCCAGCCACCAAGTTAACTGCTGTTCGTGCACTTCAAATCACATATTCAAGCAGTCCTGAAAAGTACAGAAACAGCCTCAGTTCCAAGCTGTCCCTTTTTGTGTCAGGTAATTTAATTTCTTCCTGGAGGGACCAATGTTCAGATGATGAAAAGCCTTTGTCTTTGCATGGGGTTGTGTGAGATGGCAGCAGATGAAATCCCCCAGAATCAAAGAAAACATGACCACCAACTAGGTCCAAGTTACCATCCCTTGGATTTCCGTGCAGACTGCAGCTGTCCTGCTGGTGCCCTTTCCAAAATCAAAGCCCTCCGCTCTGACAGCCAGTT
The DNA here is from genome assembly GCA_013400055.1 of Nycticryphes semicollaris. NCBI lineage: Eukaryota > Metazoa > Chordata > Aves > Charadriiformes > Rostratulidae > Nycticryphes > Nycticryphes semicollaris. The sequence goes on along the minus strand of VXBJ01001461.1, from coordinate 54,540 downwards.
AGCGGGACTACAGCTGCCTCTTGGAAAGGAATGAAATAAGCTGGCATGAGTTCTTTTGCATTCTCTCAATGGAAAGTTACGTTTTCCTTCTGTGACAGCATCCACTTGGGATACTAAAATAGCTTTCCAGTGCCTAATTAAGCTTCCACTTCCTTATTGGGAATAAATGATGGTACAGAAAGACTGAGATCTGCCCGATGCAAATCAGTGGGTAGTCAGGGGATATAAACCAAGAATCCTAACTCCTGGTTCCCTCTGAACCCCAATTTGCCTGGGTTTAGGAACAGATGCTTGCAGTGGAGTGACATTTATTCAGGGATTGAGGCCTCAACCTAAGGAAAGTTAACTGAAATAGTCTTTTTGGGGGAAAAAAAAAAAACATTAAAAATGCTCCCTACAATAATTTTTGTAATTTTCTTCCCAGATTTTTTTTATGAAACAATTTCAACATTTTTCTTTCCTTTTCTTTTCGAGGCAGAAAGGCAAGAAAAGCATGACAGGAAAAAAAAATCCTCTTCAATGACTGTGGAAAAAAAACCTGCTCAAAATCTGTATCAATTTTTTTCTGTGGCTGTACTCAATGTACAGGAGATGACAAGTTCTGCCTTATATTGTGAATTTACACTTCTACTCTGATGAGTAAAGTGGTTTAAAATACTTATTCCCTCCTCCAGCTAAGTCTTCTTCCATTACAGTGCTGTCTTTATTTACCATTTTCAGGAATGGCACACTGACTTTATTTAATTGATCAGACCAATAATTGCCTGCAACGGAACTTGTAATGGAGAACTTCCCTCTGGTTTTGTTGATGAATAGAATGAAAAGAGCCCGAATAAATAACCTGAGGTTTGCTGTTGGACACCGCAAGCTTTGTGGTGTTATTCATATGGGCAGGGGTTACATTCGTACTTATTCTTTGGGTGTGTAGCTCCAAGGGTAACCTCCAAAAAGTTAATTTTTCAGGCATATTTATCTCTCTGTGAAAAAATGCTTAGGTAGAACTCCTCTGGTACATATTTGACTTTTACAGAAATGTTTCTTCTCTTGATATGTATCAAGGCATGTTAGGATCCCCTTGTTTAAGTGGCCCTGACATACGGATGTTGTAGAGCTAACCAGGTGATCACACAGTTGGGTCAAGGCTACGTAAATTCTTAAACTGTGAGCATCCTGGGACTCTTGAACAGAGCCTTGGAGGAAGGCTCATTTTAGAGGTGTGGAGGTAGATACGTTTGTGGGTAGAAAAGTTAAGCATAGGGACATGGGACCTTGCAAAAGCAGGATTTAGGTTAAATTAAATCACTCAAACTAGACCTTCCCTCTCAAGGAATTCGATCTTACCTCTCTAAAAAACATAAAATAAAATAAAAATTTTCAAAACTAAGTTAGCAGAGGCCCTAATTAGAAATGCACTGCAAGCTCCTAGTTCAGCAAAATATGGGCGTTTGTTAGTTTAGATTTTTTTTCTTTTTGGTTCAGTTTGACTTTTTTTAGATTTTTTTTATTTTTAATTTCAGCTTTTTAAGGCTTGTCTGTCCTTTGTACCACATGCACTGAATCAAATTAAACACAGGGTGGGGTGAAGTCTCTGTTCTGACTACTGACGGAATTGTTCTGTGCAGAGCCTTATTTCTTATGACTGGAGAAATCCAGCTGTCAGAAGCTAAGGAACTGTTATACTTTTCTAAAGGTGAACTGCAAATCAAGTAGTGAAGGAGTCAGAGTTTGCTGAAGAAAATTTAAATTTCTCTGAAGTGGATTCCTTGAGTTGGGTGTCACTTTCCTCTTGGAAGGAGGTGTTTTCAGCGTATGACATCAGACAGGAATTTAGGAGGCAATAAAGTGAAAGCATACGAATAAGCCCTATATTTCCATTGTAATGCTATTACTTGGTAATAAATCAGTACTGAATACTCACTAAGTTTATTTAGGGGACTGGTTGCCTGCTGATTAGGGTGTAAGGCTAAATGCTAGCAAATCAGGGGTGATGGTCTATGATTTCGTCAGAAAGTCACTGTTGTTTTTTAAGATTTACACTCCAATATTTATTTGCTTGACCGCTTGTTTCTGAAGTTTCCCCCTCTACTCTGCCCTGGTGAGACCACATCTGGAATATTGTGTCCAGTTCTGGGCCCCTCAGTTCCAGAAGGACAGGGGGCTGCTGGAGAGAGTCCAGGGCAGAGCCACAGAAGAGAGTGGAGCATCTCCCACAGGAGGAAAAGCTGAGAGAGCTGGGTCTCTTTAGTTTGGAGAAGAGGAAACTGAGGGTTGACCTCATTCATGTTTATGAATATGTAAAGGGTGAGTGTCAGGAGGATGGAGCCAGGCTCTTCTCAGTGACATCCAATGATAGGACAAGGGGCAATGAGTGCCAGCTGGAACATGGGAGGTTCCACTTAAATAGGAGGAAAAACTTCTTCATGGTGAGGGTGACAGAACACTGGCAGAGAGGCTGCCCAGAGAGGTTGTGGAGTCTCCTTCTCCGGAGACATTCCAAACCCACCTGGACGCGTTCCTGTGTGACCTGCTCTGGGTGTTCCTGCTCTGGCAGGGGGATTAGACTAGATGAGCTTTCAAGGTCCCTTCCAGTCCCTCATATTCTCTGATTCTGGAGGCTGGGAGAGAGTCTGGAACTGTGGGATATAATTCTGATGCCAGCATCCCAGGCAACGGGTGCCAAAGGGAAGTGAGGTGTCTTAAACTTTCTCCCTTTTGATGCATCAAGCACAGGCTGACCTGGAAGGACCCCAATCAGAGGGGATTGAGTGCACCCTCATTAAGTTTGCAGTTGACACCAAACTAGGTGGGAGTGTTGATCTGTTTGAGGGTAGGGAGGCTCTACAGAGAGACCTAGACAGGTTGGATCAATGGGCCAAAGCCAACTGTATGAGGTTCAATAAGATCAACTGTCAGGTCCTGCATTTCAGTCACAACATCCCAAGCAACGCTACAGGCTCAGGGAAGAGCGGCTGGAGAGTTACCCAGCAGAAAAGGACCTGAGGGTGCAGGTGGACACCCGCCTGAACATGAGCCAGCAGTGTGCCCAGGTGGCCGAGAAAGCCAACAGCATCTTGGCCTGGTTCAGGAACAATGTGGCCAGCAGGAGTAGGGAAGTGATGGTGCCTCTGGACTGGGCACTGGTGAGGCCTCACCTCGAGTGCTGTGTTTAGTTCTGGGCCCCTCACTACAAGAAGGACATTGAGGTGCTGGAGCATGTCCAGAGGAGAGCTACCAAGCTGGTGAAGGGTCTGGAGAACAAGTCCCATGAGGAGAGGCTGAGGGAACTGGGCATGTTTAGTTTGGAGAAGAGGAGGCTGAGGGGATACCTCCTTGCCCTCTACAACTACCTGAAAGGAGGTTGTAGAGAGGTGGGTGTTGGCCTCTTCTCCCAAGGGAATCATGACAGGACCAGAGGAAATGGTCTGAAGTTGTGGCAGGGGAGGTTCAGGTTAGATATTAGGAAGAATGACTTGACTGACAGAGTGGTCAGGCCCTGGAACAGCCTGCCCAGGGAAGTGGTGGAGTCACCATCCCTGGAGGTATTTAAGAAAGGTGTAGATGTGGCACTTCAGGGCATGCTCTGGTGGCTGAGATTGTTGTGTGTGGTGGTTGTTGTTATGGTCAGGGTTTTTTTTGATGGGTTTTATTGTTTTTTTTTGTTATGGTTGGACTTGATGATCTCAAAGGTCCCTTCCAACCATGAAGATTGTATGATTCCATGATTGGAATTTACAGCCCTGCAGCCTTTCCTAGAATTCAGCATCTGTAGCGTTCCTTCCCTAAATATAGGCAAATCTCATCTCTCCTCTCTTCCCCTTCCCTTCCTTTGAACTTCAGCTGGTCACACACTTTTGACCACACTTTATATAGACCACTAGTGGTTGGGTCTCTTACCAAAAGCCTCTCACCATGAACGTTTTCTGCTTTCCAGGAAGTGGTCTATCTGCCTGGCTGTCAGCTGTTCCCACAAGGGCACTCTCCAGCCCTCCTAGCAGATATCCATCTGGGCAGGACAGAGTTCAGATCCACAAGGAAGGAGCGTGAGTGTGACTTTATAGCTTAGACGGTAGGACATGTCTCTGGGGAGATGGGAGATGAATCTATCATAGGTAAATTGCTAAGGAAGACATTGGGTTTGGGTCCAGTGCTCTAAACCTACTTTCCTATTCTGACTGATAGCCTGGGATATAAAAGGTAGGTGCTGCCTTTGGCTGTGCTTTAACTGTTAAGTGCTACAGGTTTGTTCTGATGGCACCTGCAGGATGAAGCTTTACATAAGAAATGAGCAGAGCAATTCCTAGGAGAAGGATGCTGATGGGTCTGGGAGGCCCAGCACTTGGGAATTAGCCCAGGGTATGTGCAGGGGTGGCAGGCACCTGAGAAGACTCTGCTGGCAGAAATATCATCTTCTACAGACTTGGGAAGCCTGTGCCCTACACATGGGCTTGGACACTCAACCTACTGTCTCTCTGCGCATAAACTCCGTGTGAGTGCTTATTTTCATCCATGGGGCTGGCCTGTAACTGTGTATGCCTCTGCTTCTGTATCAGTAACGTTTGGAAACTGCTACACCTAAAACATGAGGATCAGTAAATATGGTTTAAGCCAGACCTTCATGAAGTTAATGTAAAGATACTTGTGAGTTTCATAAGCCTTGGAGCAGCTCTTGTAAATAATTGCAAAAGTGCTCCTTCTAATGGAATGTGCTATAGTCATGGTGAGCATCGAAAAATATTTATTCCAATAAAAAAACCTATTCTAATTTTGATGGGTAGCTTATCTTGTTAGTAGTAAGAAAATACTTCCATGAGCGTAATCAAAAGAGCATGAGAGACAGACAATACTCATGTGCTTTCGGAGCTGTGGTAGTGGTGACAGGATCTACCAAATACGTAGGGGTTTGGGTGAACTCAAGCGGCGTTACTGCAGAAGCACTTTCTTTAGACTAGGACCCAGCTGCTGCCGCCAGCCCTTGGCGAGCCCAGGATGGCTGCGCTCCGGTGCCAGCTCTGTCATGGGGTTGCTGAATGGTCTCAGTCCCACCGCTTCTCCTTGGCTGTCCAACCTTCTGAGAAATGAAATTTTATTTAATGTTTGTTGGGTTTGGGGTTTTTTTTCCCCCCCCAAACTGCTTAATTTGGAAGAAAAATCAGGAAAATGCAGAACTTGTAACAATAATAGTGTTTGCTTTCTTTTGACTGCTTTCATGAAGCATACTCAGACTTTCTCTTCACTTTTTGTGTATATTAGTATTTGCAGAGCCAGGAAAGTATTTGGGTGCAACAATGACTGGAGAGGAAAGGGTTGGATCAGGTTGAAACAAATAGAATTTGTTTTTTTTTTATTGTATCCTGCTGTATCAAATACATCTTTGAATTCTTCTGGTTTCTTATTGTCTCTTTAGATCATACACAGCACCCATTGTATGTTCTAACCGGTCTTAATTCTTTGCAAATGTTCAGCCCTAAAACTGCCTGTGTTTCCAGCCCCACTGTCATAAAAGTAATTGACTTCATAGGGTTATTATGTATTTGACTAATTATTGATATTTCTCTCCGCTGTATGGTGCTAATTTAACTTTTACTTTTTCCATCTTGGATTTATTCCTGATTTTCTTGTATATTACTTTTATTTTTTTTGTCCTGGCAGTATGTTGGCTTGGCCTCCAAGTATCAAATTTAACTGTGACAGGGTCTCTATTCAATTCAAAAGTTCTTTTCCAGTCTTTATTTTCCTCAGTATTGACATGGGACACAGTTCCAATAAACAGTTCGTATAGCATAGTATCTCTGACGACATACCCATTTCTGCAAGCTGGGTTTTGGTTTTTTTCCATCTCTGCCTATATTCCCATATGCAGAAATTGTATTTGTGGGATATTTAGTAATATATATCCCATAAACCAAATTTTGCCTGAGTTTATTGCCCACTGGTTGCACAATTGTTCTTTATTAAAAAAACCCTCCTTCTAGTTTTTTTAAATAGCATTCTGTGCACTTCACCTTCAGTTAGTTTTACTGTGGGACCCTGTGTAATGAAACCCCTCCAGTACCTCAGGTAACTGGCAGTGGGTGACTGCTCAACTTCCAGAAGGGTGCTGGGAGAGGTAATGCGCTAGCTTTGGGATACACAAACATCCCTGCTCAGCTCAAAGATCAGATGGCCCAAGTAATTAAAAGATACGGAAATATAAAAGGGAGGCTCTTACTAGCAACACAGGATTGTGCATTAAACAGGAGACCTTGGGTTTTGGTTTTAAATTTGCTACCTAAGAAATTGCACGGGCTTTGTCTGTTTGCAAAAATACATGTGAATATTACAGTCAGCTGACCATTCACACTTGACATACTTGGTAGCCATTGCTAAGGTCTACACTGGCTCTAAAATGAACGTGTTCAAGAGCTTCTGAATTCTGTGTCCAGTCTCACAGAGGTGAAATTGAGTATTGCACACTTAAATTTTGTATTTTGAAGGTGGAAGCAGGATCTAACTGGTGCAGGAGCACTGTGTTGAGCCTGGGCGCAGTGACTGGGTAGAGAGCAGTAAGCATCTAAAGTAGGAGTCGAGAATATCTTCTGAATGATGTAACTTTCTCAGTGAATACAATCACTTAGGCCATTTACTTCTTGCTTTTAAGCAAGCGGAAAAATCCTTAGTAAAAATGCAGGTCTGTTCATGAACAATTCATAAATAGAGAAGGGAGGTAATATCTTATTAAACAAGTGACAACAAATAATTTGCTCCATCCAGATTTTTCCAGCAACATGGTTAACTCAGTCAAGCTGCATTTCCTGACATTTAATGAGTAATTTCTGGTATATACATTTAACCAGGAAAAACAGGAAATTCACCTCTATGGAGAAAGCCAACAAAAGACTTGTGTGTTGGGATAAAGTTAAAACCACAGTAGGAACTTTAACATATTAATTTCCTGGTTCCTTGTTATATTAATTATGCATTCTTTGCCTGCTTATAATTGAAGCCCAGGGCTTTCACTACAGGTGTATGAAGTTAGGCTTATGTCTGTGTCAGACAGACACTCAGTTAAATAGTCTGATTTTTCAGAAATACTGCATAGACTTCAGCTCCCTTTTGCTGAAAAGCTGCGCTTTCAAAAATCACATCATAGGTATAGAATTTAATTTCCCAAATGGCAGCTGGTTTTAAACACTGGGACAGGGGGAAAAAAAAACCCAACCAACCCCCAAAAAAGGTTAGTTGAGGTTATTTTGTGAGAACAAAATGTGCTGCTTTGCTTCGGTTTATTAATGCATCTGCGGTCAACCTGGTAACAGAGCTTGTCTTTGTGCATGGCTGCCATTGCGTGCTTCGGAGATGGGGGCAGCAATAAGGGCAACAGGCTAGGCAAAAATAAAATAACTTCTTCCCTTGCTAGTTTTTATATCAAAGAGCTCTGAGGCAGCGATGAGCATGTACTTGGGTAGCTTACATGCTCTAGCCCCTCCAAAATGAGGTTTGCTTATTGGTTTTGATTTTAGCGTACAGCATTGTGAAAGCCTTTTTCATCCACCTGGTCCTTGGGCTTCATGGCAACGAGCGACATCTGAGACATCAGATGGGTCATCGCCAAATCCCCATGAAACACCTCCCAGGTTGTTTTCTCAGGGTGTCCTCTGCTCATAACAGCTTTGTGAGCTGTAAACTCAGTGGTCCACAACAGGAAGAATGATTTGTGACTTTTGCTGGACAACTACAAAGGACTTTCATTTATGTGAAGGGCTGGTGTTACCTGCTAGGTTGCTGTGTGCTGCTGGCATCAAAGGCCAGAATAACACCAGGCAGACAGTGTGGAATCTGGACCCATGAATGTCTCTGTGAAATAGTGGCAAGAGGTCAAAGCCCCCATCCTCAGTCCTCAGTAGCTGAAAAAAGTGCTGTGATTTGCTGCTAGTGATCATGAGCCCTTGGTATTGGCTGCAGCACAGGGTTGGTAAGGTACGATGGGTCTAGTGCTCTGAGGAAACGATACAAATACCAAGAGATTTAAGCAAAACAAGAGCTATAATAAATGAAATTATTAAACTAAGTGGTACACATTCACACAGGTGTTGGCAATTCCTGTTTCAGGGTGGAACTGTAGAGATTTTTTTAAGCATTGGAAGAGTGAAATCCTCAAACAGCCTCTTGACATGGGTATTAGGACAAGGAAGCAAAGCTGTCTTTCCATTACTCTTGGTAATTTGTGATAGGAATTATTTAACAGAGATGGAGTGAGCCTGGATTATTACTTTTTTAATGTGTTACTATCCCTCCAAGGATGCTGAAATGAAACTTGGGCACTTCCTGCTTGTTAAGTTGTGAAATTGTATTGATATTGTAGGGGTTGCCTTGGTTGGTCTTACCAAGAACCAAAAAGATGTGTTTCTCTCCTTAAAGCATAACTTGTGAAGCCTCTTTGAATTCCTCTGAGGAATGGCCAAAGAACGTGGTAGGGAAGGGCAGGTTGCTCCTAGTGCCGCTGGGAAAGCTCTCAGGTTCTTGGTTGCACACTGACCCCATTGGGCAGAGGTGGTCAGCTTGGCAGTTGCATGGCCAAGTCTCTTGGAGAGGAGCTGCTGAGATGTTTTGGCCTTTCTTATTAGTACGGGACACTTTGTTTCCTGTACTTGTCCATGCACTTTCACTCCACAGATCTCCTGCTCCTGCAGGGAGCCAACAAATGAATGCATTTGCTCTGTAGGTGTTGGGGGCACCTGTGTGAATTGTGGTGTGCATAAAAGGAGACTTCTGTGTCCTTGTGGGCAGTTACGTGGTTGCTTGTGATTTCAGGAGACTGAATGTGGTGATCTTTGTCTCTGGAGATGTTCCAAACCTTCCTGGACACGTTCCTGTGGGACCTGCTCTAGGTGGACCTGCTTTGGCAGGGGGTTGGAGGAGACGATCTCCAGAGGTGCCTTCCAACCCCATAACATTCTGGGATTCTGTGATCTACCCATTCTCTGAGCAGTAGAAAAGCGTTCGTACCTGTAGCAAGTGAAAGAGTGGGGTAAAGATTTCTGTTGAATAACTACAATGCATCTCACCACACCTTCTCTTTTTAAAAATGTCAGTTTCCCTCAGTTTTGTCAAGTAAAATTAAGGCATCATATAATTTTTTTTTTTAAGTTGAAGGACAGATATGCTGGAATTAATAAAATGAGATTCACTAAAAAAAAAAGACATTAAGTGGCTTATACCTATAGAGGAAACTCAGACATTTCATCTATAGGAAATTAGTAAATTATGCATCTGAATTGGAAAAAAGTGAGCATTTTTACACAAATTAATGTGGTAGATTTGAGCTATCCACACAAGACTTGATTAAACTCATTGAATTTCCCCAAAGAGCCATGATTCCATACAGTGAGTTGTATAAATGGGAATATCACTTGTACTGCAGCCTTCTATAGTCCTTGGCTGCAAAAAGGATTTATTTGTTTTGGAGTAGCATAATTCTTTTAAGAGGGCATATAGCATAAAAAATAGTAGCACACCAACAACTAGAATGACAGGTTTGAAGCTAAGGATTAGAAAGGTGATTAAAACCAAGCAAGGTTCAGGACGGAAAACAGAATTCTGGGAGAAGACATGGATATACCTCCCCAGAGAGGAATGAGTGTGTCGGGGGGATTAGGAATCAGTTGTTCGTTACCCTCAGGTAACAAGGGTAGAAAATATTGATCAATGCTTGGTCAGGGATGCTGTAATGCTATCAAGCTGAATTCATGCCGCTTTCTGTGGCTTCAGCAGAGCTGTCCCCACTAGGCTCACCAGTGAGTTTGGTGCCGTGGACACTCGAGCTGGGAAAGGGTGAGGACGTGTGGAGGAGTCAGAGCTAGGGCTTTTCAGCAGTAGTGGGCAGGGAGGTTTGCATGCACTGAATCAGCCAGGTTTAAAATGCTCTTCCAAAAATTCACCAGTGGTCCGTTCTGTGCCAGGTGACCCCTCTGTTGAGCTGTGTATTCTTTCTAATGTGTGAAAAAACCCTCCTAAAATCACGCTGGAGAGGCACAGCTGTGCGTCGAGAAAGCCTGTGCTACAAACAGGCCGAGGCAAGGTTATCGTTGGGATTTCAGCATTAAGCCTTGCGGACTCCAGTTAAATCTTCTGACTGCCACAACTGGGATGAGATGCTCTCTCTTTCCCCCTTCTGTTCCTTTGTTCTCCTTCTCCTCTTTGTTTCAATAAAGGCTACTGCAGCATACGCATATCAAAAACCTGAAAGTTGTCTGGCACTTCAGATCAAGGAATGGATTCAAATTCACTGCCTCAGGATATGTGTCAAGTCACTGCGCTTATCTTGCTCTTATATTACTGACTTTCTAGTTTTCACTGGGGGCAGCTTTCTGCTCTTACTTATTGGCGTTCAAACCACGAGCAAAAGAAGTCAGTGGAGGATAGTGCCTCCAAGCCGAAACTGGGCAGGGTTCCCCCTTTCTTTTGAGCTCCAAGGAGGGAAAAAAACCCAGGAGACTGGGAGCCCTGGAGCTAAGAGTGATACTGGCCTGATGTAGCACCAGGCCATTATTAGTACAATTGTTATTATTTCTATTTGCAATTATGAACGAGGGGTTCTGTAGATTCCTTTGACTACTGAAACAAAGAATAGTATGAAAAGCACAGGCCGCTGTGTGAGGGAGCATTGCTGACCCCAGTATCTTCCCAAGAGTTAATTTTTCTGCCTAAGTGTAAGCTCATTAGGTGACTTCTGGAATTTATTCCTGAATTCTACAGAATTGTATCTGTAGCCTCTTCTTCTGGAGTTACTTGGATAAGTTTCAGAGCCCCTTTGGAAAATCTGATGAAACAGAATACTGTAGGATACATCTAAATCCAGCAGGCCTTTGGAAACAGAAGTGAAGGCTCTGAAAATCCTCCTACCGACCCAGCAAAGCAGGTTGGCTAACGAAATATTTAATCAGACACATGGCATGCAGAGGGGATATGCATGTCTGTGTTTACACTGTGATTCAGGTCTGGTCAGAGGCAGTGGGTAGGCAGCTGTTTTTTACATAGTCTGGGTTGGGGTTTTTTTACATATATATATATACACACACACATATATATGTGTGCATGTAGGATTTGGAGGATTCCAACTGTATCTGCCTGTAAATAGAGGAAATTACTTTTTCAAAATGGGTTTATTTTCAATGTGTGCTTATATATTTATATGTATAATTTACTAGGAAGTATTCAAAAGAAAAAAAAACACTAAAAATTATGAATGATGAGGAATCGAGGTTTCATAAGATGTTGCAATACTGCTCTGTCTGTAAAAGGCCAGATTCTGGATTTGGAGGGTAAATGGACACAACGCTATTCCTCAGGTTCCAAAAGTTATTTTGAATGCTGCAGGGTCCCTGCTTGCATGGATTTGCAAGAACTAAGGGCAAGAAGTGAGGTAGTGAAGCCCTGGTTCCATGCTAAGGTGGCATGCTGGGCTGTACAGGGAAGAGTGTGGCCAGTGGGTGGAGGGAGGTCATTCTCCCCCTCTGCTCTGCACTGGGGAGGCCACAACTGGGATCCTGCCTCCAGTGCTGGGCTCCCCAGTTCAAGAGAGACAGGGAACTACTGGAGAGAGAGTCCAGCGTAGCGCAACAAAGATGGTGAAGGGATTGGAGCATCTCCCCGTTGAGGAAAGGCTGAGAGAGCTGGGACTTTTGAGCCTGGAGAAGAGAAGGCTACGAGAGGACCTCATGAATGCTTCCAAGTATCTGAAGGGTGGGTTGAAGGAGGATGGAGCTGGGCTCTTCAGTGGTTTCCAGCGATACAATGAGGGGCAGTGGGTATAAACTGGAACACATGAGGTTCCATTCCAATATGAGGAGAAACTTGTTTGTGGTGAGGGTGTCAGAGCCCTGGCAGAGGCTGCCCAGGGAGGGTGTGGAGTCCCCTTCTCTGGAGACCTTCAAGCCTTGCCTGGATGCAGTCCTGAGTGATGTGCTCTGGGCAACCCTGCTTTGGCAGGGGAGTTGGACTGGAAGATCTCTAGAGGTCCCTTCCAACTCTGACAATTCCCTAATTCCATGCCTGTCCCTGAGGCAGGGACCCTGTTAGTGTCTGCATGGCTGCGTGTAGTGCTGGGTTGGTGGAGCTGCTCACCTGGAGGTCGCTTGAAGGTCTAAGTGTAGCACTTTGCACAGTGCAGATACGCACTTTAGCTGTGGTGGAACAAACTCCGTGGTGGTACCAATACCAGCGTGGGCTGTAGGGTCATGGAGAAGCCTGCCCTGAAGGCAAGGAGTCAACCTCTCCTTTTCCTGTGAGGTGTTAAAGTGCACAATCGCACAACGTCAATACTTTTTGCATGCTGAGTGAAGATACAGTGGGTTCAAACGTAGATCAGTTAGTAATTTGGGGTGTAAAATGAAACATATAAAAGGAAACACAGCACATTCTGGAAAAGGAGCAAAGAGTTAAAAGTCTGGAATTAGAAGTCAGGAGACTTCTGACCCTGCCGTGATCTCTCTGGGAGACCTTGCACAACTCCTGTTACCTTTCTGCCTCTGTTTCTCCATTTATAAATCATTTCCTGCTCTGTGTCATATGAACCAGTTCATGCTTGGGCGGTTTTGAACATTAAACACTCTTAAAAAGGCTAAGTAGTATTATATAATAATAAGTTTTTCCCTGGTGTGATGAAGCCTGTGTCTGTTCTCTGACTTGATGGCAGGAAGGAACAGACCAAAGTACATGAGGGATTGATTAAGAAAAAAGAAGTGGGTGAAGGAGGGAGGGGAAGGCAGTTGATGGAGAGGCAAGCAGTGGAGAAATGTCGATTAATTGACACATCTTAACACAGTTGAAAGCTGAATCTGACCTGAAGTAAGGCAACATGACACTCATACATAGCAGGAAATCCTAAACGCGGCTTATTTCAGGAGTTATCCTGAGGCTTGCGTAACACAGAAGCAAGAGGAGGAAGCAGATCCCGATACGTTGGGGTTCAGCCACTGACCTAACTGTCTGCTGTTGCAAAAATGGACCAGAACCATCGTATGGAAGATGCTCTTTAAGGCAAATGTGTGCTTCCCCTGGGAAGTCCCGCAGTTCTTAGTTCTCCCAGATCTCACAGCTGAACAACAGCTCGGTAGGCTGGCCCTAAGGAGCTGCCTCAGACCCTAACAGGCTACGGCTTTGTGCCATGTACCTTCCCCGGGAGATTTTCTCACGTCAGAACAAAGGTAAGTTCATCTTTGGCATAGGTTAGAAGGAAATATGATCTGTGTTGATGTAGGAATTGCAAAAAGTAATTTAAATATAATAAACAAGAAGAGACCTTGAGGCATATTTCAATCCTTTTAGTTTAAGGCTGTGGGAAAATGTATGTAGAAACATGTGACCAGAACTAGCTGTGTATCTCTAGGATTGGAGAGAGAGACACAGACACACACACACACACACATACACATACAACTTCCACCGTTTAAGACCCATGACTGAGAATGGAAGGGGTAACAACAAGATAGCATCCACAGCTCTCCCAGTTACCTCCAGTAGGTTAACTTTGAAGATCAAGACTGAAAGGTTGAACCTGATGGTATGAAAAAGGGGCATTTGGTAAAGTATCTGGAGAGAGTGGTTGTATTTAGGGCAAGAGGCAAAGAAGGTGATGTGTCCAGTTCTGTTTTTCATGGACGTCACCCGGGTGAGAGAGGAAGAAGTTGTGGCTGTCAGGTGAGAAACTGCTGAAGGTCTGGATGGGTTAATGGACACAAAGAAATCAGATTTTCATGTTACAGAAGGCGTAGCAGGAAGATAGAAGGTGCAGTAAACGCATTCATGTGTTACAGACCCTACACAAGGGAGAAAGGGAAGAGCCAGGAGCCTTTCACAAATTTGAGTGGGGGTCTGCTAAATTTTGGGTTGATGGTGAGATGACAAAGACAGGAAAGCACAATGGCTCTGGAAGATAAGGGAACTTACTTGGGCGTTTTATAGTTGCTGAAATAGATGAAACTCGAGATGATTTGAAGTAGCCACTGGTTTACTATGTCTTGCTTCAGGAAATTACCAACAAGAGGAAATAGCCAGGTCTAAGTAAATATAGCAAATGAAAGCATGAGGAAAAATATGGGACTTAGGTCTAAATGTAATGTGTGAGAAGCTATTTTGGAGGAAGAAACTTTAATCTGACCTTAACCCAAACCATCTGTGCTTGTCTTTACTTTCACTGCTCTTATCTCTGATCAGAGACGACTATCGCAATGCTAAAATTCGGGATCTGAATCAAAAGTTCAATTAACGCTGACTTCACATTCTGTGTAATCACTGAAATTCCAGGGCTTTTTATCTTCACCTGTGTATACATCCTCCCTTCCCCCTCTGCAAACCCCAGCCGTGTGCGCATACCTGGCAGATTTCCATCTGTGAGATTCAAATAAATTTTGGCTTCTTTTGCTTTCCTCGTTGTTTGCAGACACCAGTGAGGCAGAGCTTCTTAAAGGTTAGACCTTCCTGCTCTCCAGCTTTGAGAAAGAGGGGGAAATGATGCATCTTCAGCCCAGACTCAGTTGTGACAGTGGTGGGCCAAGCTGGGCAGAGACACCACGTACTGGAGTAGCAAATGGGTTGCTGTAGCAATTAGCAAGAAGCTGTCTTTCCATTTTCAGGTGACGTTTTGCAGTTACAAACTTGTGATGGACTAGCATAGTTTCCTTGAGCAGATACCACCAGCCTCTTAAAAGCTGGTCATATGGGAGATGTGGTGCCCCTCTGTACCTCGTGGGACTACAGAGACACAACTTCAGGCTCTGACTCTGGATGGTGGATCCAGCCAGGGCAAAAGAACTTCCCTGGGCTTTTTCTGTGCACTTTGGACCAGAGTCTCAGAGATCCTGAACACCCCAGCCACTACCCCCAGGGCCCATTTGAGGTTGTGGGCATGCAGAACTCCTTGCCTAGCAGTCACATGCTAAATGAGAAGGGTACTTTATTGCAGGAGTGCTGCTGGAACCAAATTAACCTTTAACCACGACCGTTATACTCTTAATGTATTGAAACACATGCTAGAAAGCTCCTAGAACCATCTTCCTCCTGAGTGGGTCTGGAGATTATGAAGCCAGATGGGGCCGCCTTGCTCTTCTATCTGCTGTTTGTCCCACTGGCTTGGGAACACGGAAGGCAGCAACACATGCTGAAGTAGTGTCTGCCAAGCACTGCTTTCACAAGTGTTGGCCTGCTCCCTAGTCATACTGGCATTTCCTCTGTGGAAAACCATTTCTCTACAGGATTCAGAAGCATAATCATTTAAAGTCGATAGCTACACACTGCTGCCTCTATAGGTTCTCAGTCGCAGTCCTTCACTGGAGTGTCAAGCAGCTTTACTGGGCAGATTTGTTCTCTGGCACATACTTTAATACATTTGTGTTTGTTATGTTTGGACATGTGTTCAGTAGAACATGAGGCAGCTTTGCCAGTTTCACACAGGCATAGCTTGCCCTGTCGCACCACCTTCTGAGGGCATGACAGCAGTGAAGCAGTGAAAGGGACCCCAGGTTGATTTTTATTCGCCGTTCTTGCTGCTGACCCTGTTGTGTGACTCTGTAAAATCACTGTGATTTCCACTGCTGCTCTATCCTATCATGCTTTGTGTACTGTGTACAGCATCCTGCGCCGCAACTGAGACAAGTACCTTGGCTGGAATCTCCAAGTCCCTGCGACACTACTGCACATAACAGTCCTCTCTGTCACTGGTCGTTATAATTGCTAAAGGCTGAGTATGAGCACGTGGGGGAGAAGAGTGTTGTACAATTAGCTGTGTGGCCTCTCCCGTACCTTATACCCAGGGCTTGTGTGTGAGGGTACTTACGTGTCCTTTGCATCCACAGTTTTTGGTAGTGCTCTCATTGTCTAATACTAAATAAGGGCTATCGGATGTTTGTTAATATACTGTTTGGTTAGAGGAGGAAATAAGACAGAAACATCTAAAGCCCTAGTGATTTTCAAGTGAAATGAAGAAAATGTAGGCACAACCTGGAAGGCACCCTCTCATGCCTACACTACCTCCTATGTCGTCATCTGCTCCCAAAGCATCAGCTCCCCTCTACGGTTCATGTGCCTTTCCTGCTGCATGCTCTTGTGACAGCCCCATTTCAAGTCTGTCCCTTGAAATTTGACAGAGGGAGAAGAGCTGTGACTCTGAAATGGAGGGTTCTTGCTTACCGCCCCTTTGTCTCTGAAAGGCAAGGAACTTACGTAGGAATTCTTAAATATGTGATGTGTTTTCCCTATCTTATTCTGAAGGAGGCAAAACTCTCTCTTAACAGTGATTTGCTTTGAAAAGACTCTTGTTTCATCCTACTCGCTTCTCTGTGCTTGCTTACTTCAGCCAAAATGCAACGCGCTTGATTTTGGTGAGGCTGAACAACACTTCTGCAAGTCACTCGCAGACAGTGAGATCTCCCTCAGGTTGTTTCCTGCTGAAGGTTAAGGTATCACCATCTCGTGTTACTGCCTTGTTTGTCTTCCTTTGCTTTATAAGGGAGGGAAAGATTTTAATGTTTGTGAAAGACACTGTGTTACTGAACTTCAGAGAGACGAACAAAGCACCATCCTTGAGGAGGACCTTGTCAAAAATAGAAGCCCAGCCACAGAAGGGGCAATAGTTTGAGATTTGAAGCTCTCTCTGGCCATCACTTGTACCATTCTCCAGCTGTGATAAGAAGAGGTGCTTCAGAGTGCCAATTTCTATCACAGAGAGCAGTGTATTTTGCACATCTGTCTAAGCCTAATCTTTTCCACACCCCCCTGCTGCTGCGTGTGTGCATCGGGTTTAACTGAGCACTTTTTAATGCATCTTTTCAGTCTTTCACAAGGGGCTCCAGCACTGGGAAGCTTTTGGTGCCCAAATAGTCTAGCCGCTGCCGTAATTGAACGGATGGAGATCAGGACTGGTTTTTAGAACCATGCTTGACTCAAAGTCCAAGGAAATCAATTGGAAGATTTACTTGATGTTTATTCAGGCTCTCTGACAACACACGTTTTCTTTTTTTCACCATCATTTCCCCTTCTCTCAATTTTGTCTGAACACAGCCTGTCCCGGGCCCCACATAACATCAACTGCAATAAATAAGCACAGAAACTATTCACACTTCACACGTGAGAATGTGCCCTCATTTTACAGCCCATCTATCAAACATAAACATACTCCAGCTCGGGTATGGATGCAGACCAGGAGGATTTATGATCCCAACTCCCTGAACACAGTTTTAATAAGTGCTACTACAAATACTGCAATAATATAATACATTTTAATGTGTTGGAATGCAGTCCTTGGGGGTTTGTGGGCATTTAAAAAACCCAAATAACTAAAGCCAGTATTTTAATTGAGCAGCTAAAAGCCCTTGGACCGAGAGCATCCAACAGCACTGAACTCAGCATTCATACAGGAATGGTTTGTTGGTTTAGGGATCTAGAGGAGCTCTTCACAGGTGGACAGATTTGTACAGAGGTTGAAGCTGTTCCAGCCACGCGTAAGGTGAAGGGATATGAAAGATTTGGCAGAAATAATGCGGGTCTGCTTTGTCACTTGCTATATTTGGGTGTGAAGTTCTGTTGAGTAGAGCAATTGCAAGTAGATGGAGAGGACCTCTGTTGCTATAAAGAGATGGAATTTGTTGGGTTTTCTAAACAACAGATTCGTCAGGGTTGGCGAGGAGCTCTGAGATCACCGAGTCCAACCACACACACACAAAACCCCCTACAATCTTGGCCACTAGAGCATGCCCTGAAGTGCCACATCTACACCTTTCTTAGATACCTCCAGGGATGGCGACTCCACCACCTCCCTGGGCAGGCTGTTCCAGGGCCTGACAACTCTTTAGTCAAGTCTTTCTTACTAAGATCTAAATCTGAACTTCCCCTGCCACTACGTCAGACCATTTCCTCTGGTCCTATCATGATTCCCTTGGGAGAAGAGGCCACCACCCACCTCTCTACACCCTCCTTTCAGGGAGTTGTAGAGGGTGAGGAGGTCTCCCCTCAGCCGCCTCCTCACAAGCGTGAGGATGAGGAAAGACTATTTTTAGGAGTTGTGGAGGAACTGCTTCTAGGGCCTCATGAACTACCATGGTCCTTCCAGCTAAGCACTGCTCACTGACCAGCGTTGCTGCAGCAGGGCTTGAAATGCTGCTGGCCCAGCCTGCCGTGCAGCTGGCAGCAGTGTTGCCTCATCTGTGTGGCACTGAGTGGAGTCTTGGTCTATTGGGTTTACGTGACAAGGTTTTGGTTAAAGGCGGTGGGGGGGGGAAGGCTGCATTGGGGGTGTTTCAGTGAGAAGAGTCCAGAAGCTGCTCCCCATGTCAGACAGAGCTAATTCCAGCCAGCTCCAAGGCAGATGTGGCGCTGGACAAAAACTGAGCCCATGAGTGATATTAGGAGTGCTTCTGCCTGGTGCTAACGCATTTAAGAAAGGATAAAAAAATGCTGCATAAGAGCAGCCACAAGAGAAGAGTGATACTGAGTGAGAGAAAGAACTCTGCAGACACCAAGGTCAGTGAAGGAGAGGGAGGATATGCTCCAGACACCAGAGCAGAAGCCACCTGCAGCCAGTGGTGGTTTAGCCTCAGACAGCATTTGGAGAACCACGTGGCCACTCTTTCATCCCACCCCCTGCCGCTGTGGGGAGAATCAGAGGAAAAAGGCAAAACTTGTGGGCTGAGACAAAGGCAGTTTAACAGAAGAGTAAGTGCTGAAGTGGCCAGGTACTTGGACTACATGGTCCTTGTGGGTCCCGTCCAAGTCAATCTACTCTAGTATATTCTTCTGACCTCCTCCTTTCTCTACCAGCATGTGCTGAGGGAATCTCTGATGGCGTTTCTTCCCAGCCCTGCAGCAGCAGAAGGGACTGAGTGGGCAGCCATGTCCCAGCCTGGGCACTGGCTCTGTCCTGCTGTGGGAAGGAGGCATGTACCTTCTGATGGGGTGAGAGCTGTGGATCCTCTTGAGATAATTGTGTCATCTGAACCAGTTTGAAACAGGCACGTGTGAAGTGTGGTTTTGAAGTTTTCTGTGTTTCTCTGGTTGAGCTCTCATTCCACAGGATGGCAAACTCCCCATCTGTGGTCCTAGCAAGGCTCAGAGATCAAGCTTTCAGTCTGAAGCAGGACATGCTCCTCAACTGAGGAGTTGCAAATGCCTGTTCATCTCCCCATGGGTTATGTTTTTTTACTTGTACTCATTTTTAGAAATGCCTGAGCTGTTTCCTTTGGGAAAACATGCTCAAGTCCAAGAGCCTGAGACCAGCAGCACCCCTCGGAATGAAGGCCCACCTGACTCCAAAGTCCAGGAGGCCATCCATGTCCACAGGAGGGGTGTAAGTCTACTTCTCTCAGGGTTCTGGGGGTGCCCACAGGCCTGAGGTGCTGGGACTGACCCTTCTGGGGACCCCTACCCCCACTGTCTCCTGCCAAGAGCACAGGGGCTGTGCCCCAGCTCAGCCCAGGACCTTCAGCCCCTGCCTGAGGGATGATGGAGGTGTTCCCATCTCCGGGATGCTGACCTCCTGGAGGCACCCCTCTGTCCTTGCTCAGAGCTTGTGACACGTCAGGCAAGGCAGAACCCAGCGTCTCTGTTCTCTGCTCTGCTGGTCCCTGCGCTCAGGAGTCCCCTAAACAGGAGACTCGTTTGCCTGCAGTGCCAGCTGGATTCCAGCTCCAAAAGCCCTTCTAAGGATGCAGAACACCAAGGATTCAAGTAGAAACATAATTTGATTTTATTTGACTCTTTTCTTTCCCTTGTCTTTTCTCTTTGCTTTCCTTTTCCTTAGGGTTTTTTTGTGGTATTTTTAAAAAAATTATCGCATAACTCCTTCCTCTTCCGCCTCTCCCTCTCCTC
>VXBJ01001461.1:11208-33700 GCA_013400055.1 Nycticryphes semicollaris | reverse complement strand
CTCGTCTCTTCCTTTTTTTTTGTCCTTTCCCCTCACCTCAACTTAACTTTTTAAGTATTTTTTCTTTTCCTTTGCTTTTTCTTATGTTTTTTTCTTTGTTTTATCATTATTTTCTCGTATATTTAATTTTGTTTTACTCCTTTATCCTTTCCCTTTTCCCATTCCTGTTTCTCTTCCATTTTCCTTTTCCCTTTCTTTTATTGTATTGAGGGAGTGGTGCCCAGGAGGTGCCAGAGCAGTGGGCAAGAAGCCAGCCCAAAGGGCCCCCAGGAGCCCTCGGCAGGGCTGTGCTCAGTGCTACAGAGGACAAGAACAACCCCCGGGGGTCACCTTGGGAGGGAGGGCCCACCTGGGAGTCTAGAAAGCTTCCTCCCCCCAGATGTGGGGCACGAGGGCCACCTTCATGCAGCAGGAGCAGCAGGCTCCTGGGCAGCGTGACCCAAAGGAGCCCTGGCAAGGGGCCTGCTCAGTGCTGCAGAGGAAGGCAAAAAAACCCCCAGGGACACTTGCTAGGTCACCTCGGGGGGGAAAAAAGCCTTCCTCCCCCCAGCTGTAGGGCACGAGGGGCCATCTGCGTGGTGCACGAGCAGCAGGCAGGAAGCTAGCCCAAAGGGACCAGAGGAGCCCTGACAAGTGGTCACGCTCGATGCTGCAGAGGAAGGCAAAAAACCCCTGGGGAGCAGTGCCAATCAGCCCCAGGGGAAAATTCCTTCCTGACCCCAGCCAGCGCTGGCAATCGGCTGCTCCCTGAGCATGTGAGCAAGACCTGTCTCCTCGTCCCACGGGCTGCTCCTGCCTCCCAGGAGATGCCCAAGCCCTATTCTCCCTCACCTTGAAGCCACCTCAAGGGGCTTCCGAGATTGGCCAAAGGCCCCTACCTTCTTTCACCTTGGGAATGAGAATCCTTCCTGCGCCTGGCAAGGCACCAGTGGGTGCCTCCAAAGCCCTGGAAGCCCTGGCAACATCTCTGCATCCTATTTCTTAGGGCTACTGGCCCTCGCTCCATGGGGGGGATGAGGACAACGAGCTCTCCAGTGTTGCTCAAGAAGGCATTTCCTTGGCCTTGCCACTGCTCTCCAGCTGAAAAGGGTTTCCTTCCCTCAGTTGAGTTTTGAAGATGCCCCTACCAGGAGCTGGACTTGCAGCTAATTCTCCATCCAGTGGCCTTGTCCAGCCTCTGGTCTTCCTCCTTGAGCCCACTCTGAGTAATTCCAAATAATTCTGGTTCCTCAAGGCCTTCCTCTCGGATGTCTTCAGGCTGCCTTTAGGCCAGTTCTGGCAGTGAGACAGCAGAGGATTGTCCCTTTTATCCCAATGTGGGCATTGTGACTGCTGCATTGCTGGGTGGTGGCACTGTGACATGGGGGTGACAGGGGCCCCCACCCACCAACCAACCATCCACTGAGGGTCCTTTGGAGGAAGGGTCCTTTGGTGGTTGATGAACAGCGCTTAAGTTACAGCCCTTCAAGTGAGGCTTTTGAGTGATGGGACTCTTAACTGTCACATCCAGACTTTCCCTCTGAGCGTCACCACACCTTAGGAAACATATGCTGTCAAAAAGGAGAGGGTGATAAAATTTGGTTCCTGTTGGGAAGATTAAAGCACTCCAAGGCTCTTTTACAAGACTTTGAAGAGGCTGAGTTAATGTTTTTCTGCCCCTTACTTGAAAGTATGAATATGCAGAAGTTGGTCAAACTGGCGGTAACCTCTCTTCATGTGTCAGGGAACACCAGAGGGCTATAAAGTTACGCTGTGTGGAAAATTCAATTCTTGCAGAAATTACATGGGTATAGCCAGCAACACTAGTGAGATTGGACACTGACCAAGATATTAGAAAAACAAGTGACCGCAAACCACAGAGAATTCTCAGACCCACAGCACACCGAGAAGTGCTCCAAAGCAGAATTTATTAAAGCCATACACTCTTGGATATGAAAATGCACGACTATTTTGAAGGACTTCCAGTACATTTATTGTTTTACAGAGTATCAGGCCAAGCAAGCCCACACTGGGCTTGCCTGAACGCATCCTGGTGATGCGGACTGCTCTGCGATAGCACTGAATGGTTTAGCAAGTGCATTAAATGAATGGAGCCAAGAGGCTCCACAGCAGTCAGGGAGGTCTGGAGAAGCAGGAGAGGTGATAAGAAGGAAAGGATGCTCTGGTGCTACCCTCTATTTTTCCTTACTCGTTAAGAGCCCAGTTCTGTGATTAGCTACGTGTTTTCTCTGGTGCTACGGGAGTGTTTGTGTGAACAGGCTGCTCAGTGGTGTCCACCTCCCTGCTGCCTTTCTGGACAAGTATCACTTTCCAGTCCGGAGTGAATCATTTGATAAGAGCAGCCCTCTGCTGTGACTGCTTCTCACTGCTCCTCTCGCCAAGAACTAGGCTGTATTCATTTTCTTATTACTCATGGCGTGTCCACTTGCCTCGGAGAGCTCTTCCAGCGCCGTACGGTGCATTGCAGTGGGGCTCTGAACCACGCTGTTGTTGTGGCTCTCTGTATAGGATCTCAGCCTCTTGCTTGCTCATCCCCTGGGGTGTTTTCAGTTGCTGTGGTCTGAAGTAGCAGCTGTGGGCTTCCAAGTTTGGAGCAAGGATATTGGAATCATGTGTGTGCCCCTGCTTGGAATGAAAGGCTTTGCTTTGTTAACACTGCTGAACGCAGCGCTCCCCGGCTCCTTGTAAACAGGCAGGGAGCAGTGCAGACTCCCTTCTCTTGGAAAGGTGCCTTCCCGAAAGTAAGAGGACGGTGAAAATTCCTGTACTTAACAAACTACCGCTAAATGTGCATGTTCCAAACTGGGCTGGAGCAGTGCCGGGTATGGTCCAACTTATTCTGAAACACAAAGTGCCTGTTTCTGAGAGAGAGGGTTGCAAAAGCTTCTTTTGCTATATGCTGCTTTGGGGTTGCAGGCAAGTAAGACATTTTTGAAAGGCATTGTTGGAAGATTTTTTTAAAGGCGCCTCAAACCTATTTGTGTAATAGAGGTGAGATGATGGAGAACTTTGTGGTTATGGCCTTGCCTGTATTAGCATGTTAACCACTGAAAAAATCCAGCCCGGTGTGTGTGAAGTGTGTGGTGGAAGGCACAGAACTCACTGACTCTATGGCTCATCCCAGCTCAATGACCATAACATGCTTTCCTGTCCTCTGAGTGTCAATTTTGAAGGAGTGTCTTGCAGCCACAGAGTTTTGCTGAGGATTCTCGACAGCAAGTCGTGGGCTACCCCACTGCCTTGCTCGGAATGTTATATTGCCGCCTCTTTGCCATCGCTATGATTGTGTCGTGTTTCAGCCAAGAATCCCCATGTTCAGGGTTTTATCCAGCTGGGGAACAAATAGGTCTGAAATTAATCATGGTAGACAAAACTCAGGGAATTAATTTTTATTTTTTCTTATTATTTCGATAACGTTTAATATAATCATCTGCAGCCTTGTAGTGAAGCAAGGATTCCTCTGCTTGTCCCAGTTTTTTACTCTGGGTGGTGTCAGCAGAAGAAGGATGATTAAGTGATAGAAACTGGGAAAGGAACGTCTTAGTTTGGGTGTGCTGAAAAAGTTCTTCCAAGTATAGGCACTGGGCCAAGTGATATTGCATGAGTTTTGATTTCAAGGCTCTGTGTCTGCCTAAGATAAATGAAAGGCATGTCTTAAGCACTTCTAAATAAATAAATGTCACTTAGGTATGCAGTTGCCACCCTCGAGAACTTTCCAGTGCTTCTCGTTGCAATCAGATGTTATCTAAACTTCCCTGCACTTAATATAAAGAATACTTAAGCAACCTGTGAATAATGAAATATCGTTATTTAGTGACCTGGGGCAATTGAAAAGATTTTAGAGGTGGCTGCTGGAGTATAATGGCTCTTATATCTTCATGAAATAACTTGTCATGATTACAAGCCTTTGCTGAGGTCAAGGAGCAGATACTTCCACTCCAGAGCATATCATGGCAGGTGTTTCAAAAATTAACTGTAAGACTGAATGTAAAACAGCAAGATTTTTAAAAGCATAGAATTTCATTTCTTTGTGTTGGATACCGTGTTTGGAGCCCTTAGATACCATGTTTTGAGGACGTTTCTGCACCTACCAGGGCTAGAATTTTTTTGCTTTTAAAACAAACACTGAGATCCTCAATAACCAGATGACTTCAGGAGTCGTGGCTTTCAGGAAAAAAAAGCCTCACCCATCTCAGTAATCGCTCGGTCAGCAATGGTCAGTGGCATTCAAGACCTCGAAGTCCTTCAAGTCCATGAAAAGCATTTCAGCGGGTCCATGGGGTAGGTAAGTCCATCAGCCCTAGCTGTGAGCTGATGGCATGAGATGAGGGTGCTAATGAGTGATCAAAAGGCTTTCTCCTCTCTGTTGCTGCCCTGTGGGTGAGGGTTGTTTCAGTGAGGGATGGACATGTGTTTCCAGCGCCAGGCACAGCAGATACACCATGAGGCGTAATGTGTTTTTCCATGAAGGGCTGAAAGGCCTGGGCCTGGAGGGAGGCAGCAAGTCCTCCCCAGTGGTCAGCACAGAGACAGGCTTTGGGACTTTACCAAATGGCTGCTCAGCTCCCACCTTTAGACAGGGCTGTGTCCTCCCTTGCATGTTCTGATTTGTAAAACCACATTGGAAATGCAGGCATTTTCCCCCTCAGCATGGCAATGGATAGTGGAAACCACTGATTTATCGTCCTCTCTTCTCATCACAAGATGGTTTGATTATCAGAGACTGCATTTCCATAGCCTGTAAAACTTTCAGTGTTCCTACAGGCTGCCATTTAACTTCACAAAATGCTTGCAGCAAAGGTTTTCTCAAGTGAAAGAGGCCTGATTTCATATTTGTGGGAAAAAAAAATATATATATTAGCAGTGGCAAATGGGTTAATGAGTACATTCATCTCTTTACCTGGTAGGTGACTGACAATGGCTGCAGTACTTGATAATTTCCCTTTGGATTCTGATCTTTTGTGATGGGTGGGAGTTCTTTCCTCGGTGTCTCTTGTATACACTGCTTCTCCGTCTGGTTGGCCGTGCTTCTTGGCACTGTGAGTGTCACCAGAAGATAGCTGACTGATCTTTTTGAGTGTGGCTGCATTGTGGGTGCCCAACCAAAGCTGCCTTATAAGCTTCTGGTAAAAAATAGAATGTATGTTGCTCCTTGTAATTCGTAGGTCCGTTTCCTCCTTGAGGGTCCGTACAGGAGGTCCACGGGAAGGACAGAGTGTGCATTTGGGCTGATGGCCACAAAAAATAGGGCATGTAAGGCTTTCCCAGAAAGCAGGAGTAGGGATTATTAGAAGCATGGACTTTCCTTCAGCGCCTATAATTTGGCTGACCTTTTAGAGCTCCCCATCAAAAAGCCAAAGATATGTTGAGGCAAGTTTCATGGGGAATATATCAATGAGATGTTGAGCTTTCAGAACAAAAAATAAAAATAAATTGAGGGCTTATAAATTAGGCAGAATGGATTATGGTACACTGGAAACATCAGGAAACCACACTGCTTTCATTAGGTTTTTGTTATAGGATCCCCAAGTTTTCCCAATCAACAGCTAACTTTCAGAACCATTTTATTACCTGCATATAAATTCTGGACTGCTTTTATGCAATTCAGATTTGGAAACTACTTGGAATATCTAAGAGAAAAAAATGGTGAAAAAAATTTGGGTTTTTTTGACAAGCCAACATATTTGTTTCTAGCCTGTCCCATGTACTCCTCCTGAATTTGGGATTTCTGTCTCAACATAGCTGAGGTGGGATTGCTGTAAATTTGCACTGTGGTAAAGCCACGACAGCCAAATGACAAGGGCCAGTTGAGGCGCCATCAGGTTTTTGGAATCCACAGCCCAAACTCGGCCTGTGGGGCTCCCTTGAAGATAAAAGTCAGAAAAGGGTTTGGTTTGCACTCAATTTTCTGACACCTACTCAGCCCGAGATACTCGAAACCACACAGCTTAGGGGTATCTCATACTCCGCTCACGCTCAAACGCTTGACAACAAGCAGAAGTTGCCAGGAGAGAGCTCCAGCACTGATGTTTTTGTTCCCAAGTCCAAGTGCTTGGGTAGGGCTGCGGAGATGTCTCATGGGGAAGTTGCATCGAGGTGATGGATTGAGAAGCAGAGATTAGGCAAAACAGGATGCTTGAAATCTAGCCTAGGAAAGGCCAGACGGGATTTGAACTTCAAACAAATGGTTCTCATTTTCTCTTAGTAACTTAAATTTACAAGTAATCTGGACAGAGTCAGAAAGACCTTCTTAAAATATTCTTCCTTTTGGCAGAGTGGTGTCTTCTGAAGCTTGTTTTCTTCTTTACATCTTCAGGAACATGATCTGGGAGGGGTGACTCGTAACCAAAATTCCCCGCTGCTGGTATTAATAGCAAAAAGCCCAACCTGAAGCCTCTCCAACTCCCACCCGCCTGTGACAGGATCAGGCCCTAACTCCGGCTTAAAGACAGATGTTCTAGGAAGTCTCAAGTTGCTTAATATTATTTGTTCACACATCCCAGCTGATGCTAAATCTTGTTAGGGAGGTGTTAAATGTCTGAAGACGACCAAGGCACTATCCATTCCCAGAATGAGTAACCAGGACGGGAGAGCTGAGTTCAACTATTACCACCCGCCAGGGCTTCCGAGACTTCCCCCCGTTACTCCCCCTTTTTCTTTTTAATGGAGATATTAATTCCATTCCCATGAATTGGAATTTGGACACAATCCCTGGTTTTCTTATGACATATTAATAGCAAAATTGGAAAGGCACGGGATTAAAAAAAATAATAATCTGGTGCGTGGTCATAAATGTATAATAAGAACAGAAATCTCAGTTTTTCTTTAAGGGAGGGAGCTATTCTTCTTCAAATTGCAAGCTCTTCTAAAAATATATGATAGCTCTTTACCTACAAAGAAGTGGGTCTGTGTGGGGAGCTCAAAACCCTTTCTGGGCTCTCTATTCCCTCCATGAGGGAAGGGTTCCGAATTTGTTTATTCTCCTCCTTTCACAGACGGGGAAGCAGAAGCACAGAAGTGAAGAGACTTGCCTGCTGTCAGCTGTGGTCAGGCATCAATCCAAGCAGTCCTGATTTCCAGGCTTTGCTTTAACCCGTCAACTAGACTCTAGTTCTTCCTCCTCCTCCTCCTCCTCGGCAGTGTCCTTAGCGGTTTTGCAACCTCTTTCTTTGGGTTAAAACGGGGCCAAATGTCTATCCAGTGCCGTGCATAAGCACGATATGGGATACAGCTTCCCGGCGTAGAAAGTAAACATGAAAATGTCGTCGTCCCAGACCTCAGCCTTGCGCACACATGGTGCGCAGCCCCACTGAAACCCATTTAATGTGTTTAATATGCATCATCCATGACTTATAGGTTGGATGCAGGAAAAGAAAAACAAAACATCACTGTAAAACAAACTCCGATTGCAGAGAGTTGCTGAAAACGAAAAGCAGGAACAGGCACCAGGGATCTTTCAACAAATGTAATTTAAAGAGCTCACTTTCAGCTCTCTGGGCACTTTGACAAGCATTTAGTGGGATTCAAGCAACTACTGAGTAGTAACGGGCAGCTGTCTGTGCAGCATGGCCGTGCTGGCGCGGGAGGGAGTGGGAGGCACTGGAGGGAGAAGTGAGGGTGACGGGAGGGAGCAGGGCTGAGCGCTGTGTGCCGGGGTCCTGTGTGAACCCCAGCCCAGAGCACGTACGGCCTCCTGTTGTGCCTTTCACGGCTCAGGGAGTGAACACCCTCCTTGGTAATGAGTGTGATAGTAAAACTGCCCTGGCCAAGCCAAACAGCATACTGTTTCCAAGGCTGGGGAGAACCCCAAGGGAAGGGCTGCAGCTCCAGGTGGATGAAGTACAGGAGAAAGTGGGGAGGGGGGAAGCAGGACTGGGCTGATGGGAGGGAGCAGCTTGGCAATGGTTGAGGTTTGCCCAGAGCTGCAAAATTTCTCTTGGCTCCTCATTCCTTGCAGGAAAACTGCTCCTTTCTGCCTGCCAGAAGGGATCTCTTCCTGAGAGCCAGCATGGGGTACACCAGCCCTCTCCAGGCAGCCATTTGCAGCTTCACTAGAATGACCTGTGGGCACCGGGAATATCTTTGTGAAGACTGTCCTACCCATACCGTTATTTGGCACCCCTGCAGAAACAGTGGTTATGCTGAGCCAGGCTTTCTTCACCTTCTTACCCTTCCCAGCACCTCACAGCATCAACAGGAGAGGTCCTTGCCTTCCTTTGCTAAGCTCTGCATGGCTTGTGTTTCCACCTCCCATCAGGCATAGTCCTTAAAATCAGGGGTTGAATACAAGTCCAGTTTTCTTTGGTGGCTCACAAAGGTCAGAAGGGGCCTCTGGAGGCTGTCTAGTTCAACCCCTGCTCAAAGCAGGGACATCTACAGTGGGTGGTGGTTCAGGGCTGTGCCAGCTTTTGGTTTGGAATATCTCCAAGAGTGGACACTCCACAACTTCCCTGGGAAACCTGTCTTAGTGTTCAGCCACACTCCATTTCTCAGCTGTGTCTGGGTCCTTCTCTATTTGCTGTACAGCATGAGCTGTGCAAATCCCTCTGTGGGATCTCCCGGGACTGGGTAAGGTCCCTCCTTCTCTATGGCTTGATAGTTGATAACCCTCCCCTTCACCCCCATCTCCTCTCTGCCAAATCTGGATTGTGCATTTTAGGTCTGCTCGGGGCTAGAAATGGGCAGCACCAAGTATTTATTACTGCACATCAGTTATGTGTCTGCAATTGTGATACCTGTGTGATACCTGCAGGGTTTTTTATTTCTTTTTGTCTTCCTATAGAGATTTTACATGGCACTCTCAGACATCGGTGGCTTTTGGCTGGTTATACTCTATTGCCCACCTGCTTTTAATGTTTCTGTGTCATAAGCAAGCTTGGAGTTTTTCTAAAAGATTATTCACGTCTCCTAAGAGTTCAAACTTTTCTTCGGGGAAAAATGCCCTTTCATTATCTAAATAACAAGAGAATCAGATGGCATTTGATTAGGTGATAATCGAGTTTTTGGTGGCCTTTTACAATACTGCCACAGTTCTGTGGACAAGGGCAGAGCAACAGACAACATTTGCTTGGACTTATGCAAAGTGTTTGACACTGTCCCACACAACATCCTGGTCTCATAAGTGGGAAGTCATAGATTCAATAGATGGACCACTCAATGGATCAGGAACTGGCTGATGGCTGCACTCAAAGGGTTGTGGTCAACGGCTCAATGTCCAAGTGGTGGCTGGTAATGAGTGGGGTTCCTCGGGGGTCGGTACTGGGACCAGTGCTGTTTAACATCTTTGTCGGAGAGATGGACAGTGGGATAGAGTGCACCCTCAGCAAGTTTGCAGAGGACACCAAGCTCAGTGGCACAGTGGACACGCTGGAGGGAAGGGATGCCATCCAGAGGGACCTGGACAGGCTGGAGAGGTGGGCTAGTGCAAACCTCATGAAGTTCAACCAGGCCAAGGGCAGGGTCCTGCACCTGGGACATGGACCTGTTGGAACGGGTCCATCGTAGGGCCTTGAAGATGCTTAGAGGGCTGGAGCACCTCTGCTATGGAGACAGGCTGGGAGAGCTGGGGTTGTTCAGCTTGGAGAAGAGAAGGCTCCAGGGAAACCTTAGAGCAGCCTTCCAGTACCTGAAGGGGGCTACAGGAGAGATGGGGAGGGACTCTTTGTCTGAGAGTGGAGCCACAGGACAAGGGGTAACAGCTTTAAATTGGAAGAGGGGAGATTCAGATGAGATACTAGGAAGAAGTTCTTTGCTGTGAGGGTGGTGAGACCCTGGCTCAGGTTGCCCAGAGAAGCTGTGGCTGCCCCATCCCTGGAGGGGTTCAAGGCCAGGCTGGATGGGGCTTGGAGCCACCTGGTCTGGTGGGAGGTGTCCCTGACCAGGGCAGGGGGGTTGAAAATCGAAGGTTCCTTCCATTTCTAACCATTCTGTGACTCTTAAGTTCCTGAGCAAGTAAACTTTGACAAAAAAGAGATCAAATGGTTTATGCCACTGGCTGAACAAGGCCTTTTACTAGTAAACTGAAGCTTTCCTGCCTCTTTCTGTTGCATTGAGAAATGGACTCAGTGGTATAAATCTCCCTGTGGAGTTAAACTGCCCCGTGGTTGGCTTTATCTGGCAAAAATACCAGCACACTCTTCCAGCCGCTGGTCTGGAGCAGCTTCTCTTTGCTGTCTCTCCAAGGCAGGAAATACCCCCACGCACCGTCTTTGCTCCTTGAGTTATTTCCTGGGACAGGGATCCTTCCCACCCTTTCAGAGGAGATACGTCTTTTAGGAATGGGCTGGGAGTGCCAAAAACCACCCACTCAAACAGCCAGCAGGAGAACTTGGTTAATGGCCTTGTTGCCTCCAAGCACCGTTTGGGTTTGTTTCCTCTAAGTTCGGAGCAGCAGGGGCAGTTGGGTGGTTTTAACCTTTTGTGCCAGCACAGCAATCTGATGATGACACATTGTCTCCTGGGGTATCAGCCAGCTGAGGTCACTGCCTTGCAAGAAAACCAAGCAGCTTGTGAGTTTTGAGTGTGATTTCCATGAAGAGTTTGGCTGCGTTTCCGATGGGAGGACAGCCCCGCTGGCCCAAATGGTGTAACAGTGCGGTGTTACCAAGAGGGACATTAGTCCTTGTTTTGCTGCACCCCCTTTACGTTCTGCATTTGAGTCATGGTGTTGCCCATTGTTGCCAAGGGAGTCATAATTCAGAAGCTGGAGTAGGTAGAGGTTAAATGATGTTTGGTGGCTATTTTTTTTTTCCGTTGCTCCCCACCCCTGGATGTTCCCTGGTGCTTTTCCAATGCTCCCTATCCCTGGAGGGGTTCAAGGCCAGGCTGGATGGGGCTTGGAGCAACCTGGTCTGGTGGGAGGTGTCCCTGCTCAGGGCAGGAGGGTTGGAAGTCCCTTCCAACTCTAACCATTCTATGAGTCTATGATTAGTTCGTAAAGCTGCTCAGCACTCCTGCTGCTTTTGTACTGCTTTTCACCAGGCAGAGGCCTAACTACTTGGCTTTTTAAAATAAATGCCCATGGGTGATGGAAATAAAGATGTTGAGCACTAAACATGTCCAGCAGGAGGGATCTTCCTGGGTTCACGTCTCCAGTGCAGGTGGAAGTTAGTGTCAGCCAAAGGCTGATCAGGGACTCTTGTGCTTATGCCCTCGTTTTTGACCCTTTTGATTAAAAGAAAGAGCCAGGCCCTTCTGAGAATGTGCTGAGTAGACGAGTAGTATTAACTGACATGGAGAAAGAGATGCGAGCGGCCCAAAGACTGTGGTCAAAACTTGGTGTGAACTTGTGCCAGGCCAGCCCTGCAGGGACGGTAGCCTTGAGGGGACCCTGCGAGCCAACGTGCTGCTGGGGTTGCGATGAGGTGGGCCAAAATCCAAGTGTTGTGAAGGGCATTACCAGGAGAAGCGTGGGTTACACGCACGGGGTCATATAGTACCTAAGCTGTGCTGAAGATACTTGGAGTAATTAACTCCAAGTGTCTCAAACGTTGAGTGATTAACCAAACTTAGGGGAATGTATTAACTGAACCCCCTGCCTGTGAAAATAGGTACGGGCATGGTCCTCCCAGGGATGTCGATTAATTCAGAGAGAGAGTACACACCATGGGGACTGTGGGCATGTATGTGCATACATCAGGGTATTTAAAGAGACATGACAGATTGCATGTCGAATGTCATTAAAATGTCGTCTTTGGAAAATAATGCTGATGTGGGACATTCTGAAAATACATTAATCATGTTTATAGCCATACATTACGTTGAATGTGTTATATATTTTTCCTGCTTAGGACATGAGGTAATCAACACCAGGTTTGTTAGTTTTCCATTGCTTCATTCGATTTAATAATCATCAGAATGTACTGATTTTATATATACAAGGTTTGCAGTAACATTTCTTACACTGGCTAAGAAATAAACTCTGTAACTATTCTTTGAATTAAAAATTCAAAGATATACTATGATAGTTTATGCACAAAATGAGTGAATTAAATTCAGTTTAGCTTCATAAATGAAACACGTAGAACCACTTTCATTCAATTTGTAAGCCAAAATCTCATCGCATACGGAATTTTAATGGTGAATAACTTCAGGTATCGGATAAGTCTTTTTAAAAGCGCAAAATGTGGGGTAAAAAAAAAAAGGGGGGGAGAAAAAAATGAAATATTGGCTATGAATTATTGCTTTGTCACAGCAGCTGCGTTATCATGTTTAGTAACGTTACCTTTGGTATTAAGGTGCTCATTCCAGCTTTACATGAAGTAATACTTAAATCAAGTAATGGAGTGGAGGATGCAGGTTGTTTGAGGAAGTATCTTTCATTTGCTGTATAAAGAGTAAATCAGCTCTGAAAAGATCTGTTCATCCCTATGTTGGCGTTGGTTTCGGCTTTAAGAAGGACGGGGACCAATTAGTGATAGCCCAAAGAAGAAAAATCATGAATATTCAGAGGCCTAGAAAGCATGACCTCCTGAGAGAAAGCCTGCAAGATTTGGGTTTGTTTAGTCTAAAGAGGAGAAGACTCAGTGAGAAAGATGATCAGAGCCTTTGAGTAGGTTACAGGTTGCTCCAGAAGAGGATGGGAATAGACAGCTCTCCGGGTCCTCCCTGGGCAGAACAAGAAGCAACAGGCGTTCACTGAGGCCAGGACAGTTTGGTTATGGCTTGGGAGGAGGTGTCAGCAATTACATGTTTTAGGACTAGGTTAGAAAATGTTAGGGATCATGTGGGTATTTCTTGTTCCTGCTTTAATTGTGGTCCTTCTGGTTGGAATCAGTTGTCTCGTAAAACGCCATTCTCAAAAAAATATTCTTCTTTTTGAAATGACAATTTTTTGTAATGAAGTAGGGAGTGAATGTACCTGTACAAACGCTTACCTGTGTTTGCTGTGGTACTGTGTTGTGAAGTCACATATTTTAACATTTTTGGCCATAAACATGCTCTGGGCACAAAGAGCAAAAGTATAAAAGCGAGCTATAATGCTGTATCAATCACAGACATTCAGATACTGTTAAGTATTCACTAAAGCAGGTGAAGACGGAGATGGAGACCATATATACAATCATAGAAGCACAGAATGGTTGGAGTTGGAAGGGACCTTAAAGATGATGGAGTTCCAGCCCCCGTGCCCTGGGCAGGGACACCTCCCACCAGACCAAGTGGCTCAAAGCCCATCCAGCCTGGCTGCATGTATGTATATATGTGTGTGTGTATATGTATATA
This sequence comes from Nycticryphes semicollaris, assembly GCA_013400055.1. Classification (NCBI taxonomy): domain Eukaryota; kingdom Metazoa; phylum Chordata; class Aves; order Charadriiformes; family Rostratulidae; genus Nycticryphes; species Nycticryphes semicollaris. Next base: position 20,479 of record VXBJ01001461.1, on the reverse strand, counting down.
GGTATATATACATTACAGAGCTGGGAGGGGCAGAAGTCTGTTCTGGAAGAAGGTTTGAAGGAGAGAAGCAGGAAAAAGATTACTTTTCCTGCAGAATGCATGGTAACAGGGAGAGCAAAAGGCGTGCAGTCAGGAAGGGCAGAGAGGGAAGCGCTGCCTTAGGGTGAGTGAGCGAGAGCAGAGACACAAACCAGCCTGTCCGTAAGGGAGTGGAACGGGGTCCAGTTTACATGAACTGCAACAGACTGGAATAAAGCAAGAAACCAAATGTAAGGAAGAAAGGAGGAATCCAAACTAAGATGCAGTGTGGAATTAGATTGAGGAACAGATTATCATAAACTACCGTGGAAAAGGTGTAAATAGAGAGGAACTGGGAGAACCAAGGAGATGCTTTGTATTTCCCACGTTTAGGGAAGTCTTGGGATTTTCAAGACTATATGTCAGTAGCCAGAGAAATATAGGAGCCTTAATAGCATGGGAATCTTGACAAGATGTGATGCTCATGCACACAAACAGATCATTTGTTCTAACTAAAATGTAGAGAACTACTTTTCACAAGCTAATTTTAATCCAAAACCCATTTTTGCATTGACACTGTCTCGTGGCGTATGACCGAGCAAACGGACTGTACTGTCAGTTAATTACTTCTTTTTTCCCCACATTCATTGCTAAATTTCAGAGGAATTGTGATGTACTTTTTACTCATGGCCTGGAATTGAGCTTGCGGAGGAAACACAAATCCACAGAGTAATGGAATCTGCAGCCTAACCCCAACAAAGCGTTTGTTTATAAATAGGAAGGGAATATCCTAATAACAGGAGGCAGATGTTAAACATCTTGATTCATTTCAAATCTACTCAGTCTAACTCAACAAGCCCAAAGCCAGGCAACAGTGGACAGACACAGCTTTCTTTTATCCTAGTGGGTCACATTAAAATATACGTCCTATTTTCTGTGGCTTGTGAGCTGACTGAAAGAGTTTGAACCAACTTTGGAGAGAAATATTCAGGATTGCTTGTTAAAACTATTTAATCATATCCTGATTTTCACGATTATTGCTTGTTTAATATTTTAAACATTCTGCGTATTAAAATCCTCAGGAGAGCCTTGGGGTTTGTTGATTATATTATGCTGAGTTTCTCCACCACCATCCCTATTAAAGCCAGTGTTATAACATCATAAATAGTTGAATTTTTATATTGTCGGTGGTTTCAGTGGCGGCCATTTAAAAATATTACTAAGTGTTCTTTTTCTGCTCGGCCATGTGTACTCTTTCAGCGCTGTTCATGCACAAACAAACAATTGGGATAATGCTGCAAAGTTATTTTTGAACTGCTGCCTAGGCTTGAAAACGCTCAGTGCACAAAACTTAGCGGGGTGAAAGGAAGCGTTCCAGCATGTTCCAGTGAGCTCTGGAGCAGGCTCCTGAGCACAGGGCTGTTTCAAAGCCTTTTTTTTTATTTTTTATTTTATTTTGGCATATTGTAATAGGTGATGCTTACTGCACTTATCTAAGGTTTCCAGTGATTAATATACATTAGCTCCAAGGTGTTTTGACTGGCTGATGATGAGGTATCACAGGGCAATAGCTTAGTTGTTTTTTTGTAATTTTTTTTTTATTTTATTCTGCACTTCTCAGGCATTACACAACCCTGCTCCAGCTGTCCCCATGTCCAGATGTTGGCTGTAAAGCTCTGAGAATTTAATATCGTATGCAATCCACCCCCCCCTTTTTATTAATTCCACCACCCCACCCCGCCCCCCAAACTGCTTGAAGCTGCCCTGTCTGTGTTAGCTCTGTTTTCTTACAAGGACTGTTTTGAGGGACCTATTGCTCCGATGCGGTTTGGAGGGAGCTGGTGTTCCATCAAAACCTGCGTGCAATCACTTGGTTTGTTTGAAGCTATCCTTCTCATTCCAGGCGAAAGAGCCTTCTTGAGGGCGCAGTGAGGCGTTCCGCTCCTGCATTGGCTGGAGGGCCTCACGCTCCTGTGCTCTCAAGCCCTCCTTGTCACAGTCCCTACTTAACCTCAGCATTGCTCAAAAAAACCCAAACCCACCCTCTATGAAGCTTGTGCTTGGGACCCTATGCAGGAAAGGCACTGTCTTTGTTTGAACAACTGGAGAACAGGAGAGGTGCCTGAAGACTGGAGGAAGGCAAATATCACACCAGTCTACAAAAAGGGCAAGAAGGAGGACCCAGGGAACGACAGGCCAATTAGTCTCACCTCTCTCCCTGGGAAAATAATGGAGTGACACGTTCTGGAAGTCATCTCCAAGCACATTGAGGAACGGGAAGTTTTGGGAAGTGGTCAACACGGATTTACCAAGGGTATATCATGCTGAACCAATCTGATAACCTTCTATGACGTTACAACTAGATGGCTGGATGAGGGGAAAGCAGCAGATGTCATCTACCTTGACTTCAGCAAGGCCTTTGACACTGTCTTCCATAACATCCTCATTAGGAANCCCCTTCTCTGGAGACCTTCAAGCCCTGCCTGGATGCAGCCCTGAGTGATGTGCTCTGGGCAACCCTGCTTTAGCAGGGGAGTTGGACGGGATGGTCTCTAGAGGTCCCTTCCAACTCTGACAATTCCCTGATTCCGTGATAATTTCTGCCACATTGGGGTGAACAATTTCTTCCACTCAGATATTTTGCAGCTTATTGTGTGTCCTTTCTGTGCTTTCCCGATGCTTCTTTTTGGTAATCAATCTTCACAGCTGCTCTGCAAAATAAGTAGGGCTCCTCGTTCCTATTTGGCCCTTCTTTGAAAGCTGAGGAATGGATAGGTGTACACCCAAGAAATCATGTGGCCAAAAAAAAAAGCAATTTCTTCCTTTCAGTCCCTGTCTCTTCACCATACTTGTGAGCTGTTTGCTAAAAATGTATCTCTTTGGGGGGAAAGCAGCTAATTGTCCCCAGATACTCAACAGTGCTTTTTGGCGTTGGCAAGGGGCATGTACTTTGAGTCGCTGTACACCACTTACTGCTTTTCAGGTCTCTTGAGAGCTCAAAGAGGGTTGAAAAATGTTGCTAATTCCTCTAATCTTTCAGCATAGGGTTGAGATGGGGCATGAAGTATGTCATTCAAAGGATACTTGAGCCACATGATTGGCTAATGGTGAGTCCTAGCAGCAGGGACAACATTTTAAATATGCACTGCCAGAACACAGGCTTTTAAGAAGCATTTCTCGTCGCCCTCACCTCAATGTTTGCAACACTGTAGATAGCTTTTCTAATTGTAATAAGTCACAACAGGGCATGCCTTGTTGGGCCATAATCATACTTCTCAGGCTGCTGATAGCACTCCTCCTTCGGGTTCGTGGCTGGTGTACACCCGAGGAGTGCAATTATGGTACAATGATTGCCCTGTTGTGCCTTATTATTCAAGCAAGGCACTGAAGCAAGTGTTTGTGTGCGTGCACATGCAGAGACAAAGTACATCTGAGCAGGTCCTTACCAGATAATTAACAAACTTGCATTAACCCTATCCCAACATTTCTTTAAAGTCAATGTTCCTTTTATAGCTGCCATTTCACCCGATTTGTCAGGTAGGTCCCAGGAGGCCCAGGGGCTCCTTTCTCTTTAGCTCTTTGCCGTTTTGTTTTGTCTTAGCATGAATTTGAGTCCTGACAAGGGTGCTGTCCTGCCAGCTTGGAGCAGGAAGATGCCTATTCAGCTACAGGGGCACATAAATCACAACCTGTGGTAGCAAGAGGTCCTCTCACATCAGGTGGAAAGTTTGAGCTGAGCTTTTGTGTCCTGATGGCCCATTGAGGCTATGTTTGGCCAGCTCCCTAACAAGCGTGTCTTGCTAGTGCTAATAACCATGGCAGGTCTTAGGAAGAGCCCCCTGCTCCGCTCAGACCCAGACCAGGAGAGCCAAGATCTCATTTCACAGAAATTCCACTGCTTTTAGATGGGGTGGGCCTGAACAGACAACATGAAAATGAAAAATGTGGCTAATTTACCAGACCCTGGAGTTATCCAGTCTCCTTTCAAACTTTTCGGTGTAATTCTTTAGGTTTGGGTATATTTGCTGGGACTGTTTAGTTGGAGGAAGAGGAGGCTGAGGGGAGACCTCATCACTCTCTACAACTACTTGACAGGACATTGTGGAGAGGTTGGTGCTGGTCTCTTCTCACAGGGAATTAGCCATAGAAGGAGAGGGAATGGCTTCAAGCTGCACCAGGGTAGGTTTAGGCTGAACATTAGGAAAGAATTTTTCCCAGGCAGAGTGGTCAGACCCTGGACTAGGCTGCCCAGGGAGGGGGTGGAGTCCCCATCCCTGGATGTGTTTTAGAGTGGTTGAGATGTGGTGTTGGGGGATCTGGTGTAGGGGAGAACTTTGTAGAGTGGGGCTGATGGTTGGACTCGATGAAACCAAGGGTCTTTTCCAACCTGAAGGATTCTATGATTCTATGCTCTTTGGATATGCAGAATAGGAAATGTATTCATGACAGACAGAAGTGTGACGTAGAAGTGATGCCCTTCTCCTGTAGGTCCACCTGTAGCAGTGGACTGCTGCACAGGGCTGGAGGACACCCTAGGGTCAGAGCACCAGCATTTGTTCAGTGCAGTTTAGAATTAAGGAAGCTGCTTAACCAGCAGACAGGGAAGAGGCACTTCTCTCATTTTTCTAGGCTTTTGCTGTCAAATTTTTAAGTCATAAGATCGGAATGAGTTCTATGATCCCCGTGTTTTTTTGAAGTATCTCTTCCAACTCTGAGGATTTTTAATTGCAGATGTTGTTAAGATGTCATTTTTAATGGCCTGATAAAAAAAAAGCTCTGCCATTTCCACATTCTTGAGCTTTGAGCAGCCTGCATTCTTCAACTCCTCAACAACAACAGCCCATCTCCCTTGGTCTCCAGGATGCCGAGAAGGGGAACACTCTATCTTTGCAGACGAGCTGGTGGTTGTCATTGCACCACAGCATGGACCCAGGCCAGGGGCTGTAAATTGTCCTTGAGAGGTGCAGCTTTGTGAGAGTTGGTCACAAGTGAGATTCTGGGGAAGGTGATGCCATGTTTCCGGAGATTCCGGATTGCTAGGCTGGGGTCTGTGTTAGGACCACAGACATCAGGTGGTTGAGCTAAAAATATTTTACGGTGTCTGCCAAACTGGTGAAATTTTCCATATTTGCTGCTGTGTTCAGTTCTTGTAATGGTTACAGAGGATCTTGGCTCCTTCTTTGTCCTCCCTCGATAGCAAAAGTTAATCACTTGCATATGGACTCCCTTGAAAAAAATACGTAATGTTTACTTGTTTTCCTCTCTCCTGTTAAATTTCCTTTCCTCTGCTCCTACCATTTCTCAGTGCTGTGAACCTAGTGCTCATTGGGATTTATCTCACAGAGCTGGTTTTCCTCAACAACAACAACAAAGTGATCCTATTCGCTTGTTTCGGAAAGGCCACTCGCTGCCCATCCAAACCTATGCCCTGGTCCCTGCAGCTCTGCTTGGTTTGCTCAGCTTAAGGCAAGGGGAGTATAAATTGGGAGAGAGCAAAAACAGTAGTGTGAAGCTGCACGGGTGTTACACCTGCAAGCCAGAGAGAGGGGCAGAAGGATACGGGGCTGGGATGCCAGGTTCGCTAAGCACCGCTTCTGCCTTCACAGGAAGCAGGCTAATGACCTGGTCTGCCTCTTGGGATTTACATCCAGCTGCAGAGAACCACCAGGAGGGACCCTGGTGATGGGGAGACCTGAAGCATCCCTGATTCCCCTGTCAGTCCCAAAGGAGCCTTTCTGACCCTCAGAAGCCCAGTTTCAGACAGCTTGCTTCTCCTCTGTGTGCTGCCAGCAGCGTAGAATTCCCCCTGGCTTCCCTCTAATTCCCATTTCAAAATGGTTTGGCTCTCCCTTAACAGTGTTGGGTTATGAGGTATCGCTCCAGTTCTTCAAGGGCGAGCACCTCAGATCTACGTGCTTTTTGTGACCGATCATAGGATTTCAGGGCTCCGTCTGGCACACACCATTCAGGATGGTCTCTTAAATGAAATCTCTATCTATCACATATACATCCTCATCAAATTAGTCTCCCCTCCCCTCTGGATCTGCATGCCGACCCTACTGCTTTGATGTTACAGCACTGAGGAATTTATAAGACATGGTATTTTTTCCCAGCAAGAAAACATGAGCAAACCATCTATTATGATAATTACTGAAACTGATTTACATCTAGTGAAAAGATTAGACGGCGGCTGCTGCTGCTGCTGCTGCCGCCGCCTTGGAAATGTCCCATAATGATATCAAACTTCAGGCCTAAGGAGAAGTACAAAAAGGCAGCCTGAAAACCTCTGGATGTATATCTTCTGATAAGTCTCCGTGGATTTGCTGATAACGCTGCCCCTGGAAGGATTCTTGCTTCTGGTTCTCTCACCAGGCTGAGGGATTTTCCCCTCCTTGCAGTTGTGCTTCCAGTGAGCATTAGAATTTGGTAGGATTTTAAAGAATGACAACCAGAGAAAAACTAGGTTCAGACACAACTAACTCGGCAATGTTTTACAGCATTACCTGGCAAGTCACACTGAGAGCTCTTCCACAAACAAATCTGGAAAGCCTGGTGTCCGAGAAAAGCCTGTCTAATGGCTCCTTCGGTATCTCTCCTCCAGCTTTTGGAACCTTGTCTTGCAGACATGTTTATGCAAACAAATAGCTTCACATTAATCACTTTCTATGACCGTGTAAATCCTTGAAGCATCCTGAGCCTTTGCCATAGGTATTAAGAGGAGTTTTCTCTCTGGCTGCAGTGGGTGTATAAGGACAACTCAGGTACATAGTTTGCTTCCTCCCCCGCTGTTTAGACACCTCTCACGTAAGGTATAGTTGTAGTTGTGTAAATTATGCAAAATGTTTGGGACCTGTGCACTAATTCTTAGCCTGTTGTTAGCCTGTTGTGGTTTCATTAGCAATTGATTTTTACTTTTAAAAATAACTGAATATGAAGTGTGAATGGATAAGCATTTTTTTAAATTTAAATTATTGCTCAGAACACCAGAATTCACACAATCTAAAAGATTGTTTGGGGGCTGCTATTAGATAGGAAAGATGAATACAACAAGAGATTATAAAAAAATAAGCAACTTTACAATGAATTACAGCATTAGGACTTTTTTATATTCTGATAGGTTAGAATGTTATGAACAGAAGACATTCAATGAAATCGAAGGGCCTTTCACTGTCTTAACACATGAAACTCGCAGCCATAGAATACCGAGGTTTTTCCAGTGACTGGAACCTGGCAGGGTACAAACAAGAGTATAAAAATTTCCCTGGGCTATGATGGGATCACCAAACTGCTCTGCTGGGTCTTACAGTCAGTCCTGGAAGCGATGAGGTAGTGTCAGGCCGTGCCGGCTGAAGAAGGTGGGCAGCACTCTTAGGTGGCATGAAGTTTTTCAGGTTCTTCTGAGTGACTAGAGGTAGATTTGGGGATATTTAGGATGCCAATGCTGAGGGGAAAATATGCAATATACACTTAGAAATTTTAAACATCACTAAACTGAAGGCAACGGAGCACAGAAAATGCATCTTCTGTGGGCAAAATGAGGTAAATTAATCATATGCCTTACTGTATGTATGGTTTACTCTGTAACAGTGTTTTACAGGGGTTCTATAACCCCAAATAGCATGGCTACTCTTCTTACAATGGATAAAAATGTGGCTGTGAACATGGATAACTTTTGTAGAGTATCTCATTTAACACACTTACAATGCTTAAGTCGGTACACAAGTATTATTCTGTGAGCAAATAAATCTGAAACAAAAGATTTGGCTAAAGGTAGCATTTTGGCTGAAGGCTGTGGTCAGTGCCCACGCGCCTCGGGGGCGGCTTTCCAGAAGGTGTCCCAATGGCTGGTATTCCTAGGTATTTTGTCCTCCTTCATGCAGCTGTCTTATTACCATCTCTCAATCCAAAATGAAGTTTATTCTTTGTGTTTAGTCATTACATCTATACATCCCTGGAAGGTCCAGCTGGTGTGAAGAGGAAAGGTTGTTTTATGTGGTGATGACCATGTGCTACGGGGGCAGCAGAGCAGAAAGTCTCTTCCAAGGCCCCAATCTCCTGGGGCTATTTCTAATCTCGTAGAGGCTCACGGAGCTGCAGCAGAACTGCAGAGCTCAGTCTAATGTAGATGATCAGAACTACTTGACATGTTTGCTTAGGAGCTCCCTGGCACCAGGTTTTCCCTAATGGCTCCTAGGGTCTGTGTGGAAAATCCCTACAGGATGTAATAGGAATCTTTGCAGAAACATTAACAAGCCCTATTTAAACTGCTCTGAAACCTATAGAGTTTAATAGAGAGCAATATCCTTTCTATTGTTGTTTTTAACTGTCCTATATAATTCTATATTAAATTCTTGAGAAAAGCTGTAATTTTCTATTAAATTCTTTCAGGCTTTTTCCACAAGGGTTCAGTAACATTTTTCATCTTTCCCAGAAGTCAATCACTTCAAGCCACTAGCCATATGTACAGCTGACATATACACACACACGTATGTAGCTGTGTTACTCCTCTGAAGTCCCTTGCCCACAGCCAGGTTTGGTTCCCTGAAGAGTGGTCAGCCCCGAGGGCAGAACGTTGCACACTCATGCTCTGGGTCAAACGCACCTTGATGGGGCAGGTGCCCTTTCTCTGCTCACTGAGGACAGACCCTCCGGAAGGAAACGGGAGACCTGGCCACCCAGGATATGGAAAAGGCTGAGCTACTGAATGACTTTTTTGCCTCAGTCTTTTCCAGCAAGGGCTCTAACCGCACTGCCCAAGTCATGGAAGGCAAAAACAGGGGCTCTGAAAACAAAGAACTTCCCACAGTAGGAGAAGATCAGGTTCGAGACCACCTAAGGAACCTGAAGGTGCATAAGTCCTTGTGACTTGACAAAATCCATCCACAGGTCCTGAGGTAGCTGGTGGAAGAAGTTGCTAAGCTGCTTTCCATCATATTTGAGAAATTGTGGCAGTCTGGTGAAGTTCCTGCTGACTAGAAAAAGGGGAACATAAGCCCAATATTCAAAAAAGGGGAAAAAAGAAGACCCAGGGAACTACAAGCCGGTCAGTCTCACTTCTGTGTCTGGCAAGGTCATGGAGCAGATCCTCCTGGAATCTCTGCTAAGGCACATGGAAAACAAGGAGGTAATTGGAGACAACCCTTCATCAAGGGCAAATTGTGCCTGACAAATTTGGTGGCCTTTTGCAATACTGCCAGAGTCTTGGTGGACAAGGGCAGAGCAATAGATAACATCTACTTGGACTTATGCAAAG
>VXBJ01001461.1:0-11113 GCA_013400055.1 Nycticryphes semicollaris | reverse complement strand
GATGGTGGATGAGAAGCTCAATATGAGCCAGCAGTGCACACTGGCAGCCCAGAAAGCCAACCCCATCCTGGACTGCATCAAAAGAAGTGTGACCAGCAGGTCATGGGAGGTGATTCTACTCTTCTGCTCTGCTCTGGTGAGACCCCACCTGGAGTACTGTGTCCAGCTCTGGAGTCCTCAGCACAGGAAGGACATGGACCTGTTGGAACGGGTTGAGCAGAGGGCCATGAAGATGCTCAGAGGGCTGGAGCACCTCTGCTATGAAGACAGGCTGAAGGAACTGGGGTTGTTCGGCCTGGAGAAGAGAAGGCTCCGGGGAGACCTTAGAGCAGCCTTCCAGTACCTGAGGGGGGCTCCAGGAGAGATGGGGAGGGACTGGATGAGGCTTGGAGCAACTTGGTCTAGTGGGAGGTGTCCCTGCCCAGGGCAGGGGGGTTGGAACTGGATGATCTTTCAGGTCCCTTCCAACTCTAACCGTTCTGTGACTCTATGGTCTGCCTCCCTTAGCTATGGTGTAAATGCTGGCAGGTCGTTGCCCAGTGCCTGCACCACCAGCCTGCCCACTAAGGACACTTGCCTTCTCACCAGGAAAGTGTTTTGCAAGGAAAGGAAAATCGATGGCAGCTGAAGCCACCAGCTGAGCAGCAGTTCCAGCTGAGCTGCCTGGCTCATGTGAATTAATCCACCCCTTTTAGAACATTCACACGCCGACCTGACTTCGACTGCTCCCTGCACCCGAGTGGCTTTACAGCTCAGTGTGGTTTAAGGGGAAATTCCAACAGCACTTTTCTCTGCACATTCAGTTTATCCCAGTGCTGGCGCTCAGACCACCTGATGTGCATGTTATGTTTGTTTGTTTTGCTGATACCCCGAGAAGGTCGTTGGCAGTCTGTTTCCTGCTCTTTGCAGACATATGCTGCTGCAATCGCTCTGCTCAATGTACAGTACGCAGGAAATGTAAGGTTCAGTAAACAAAACAAACACATCCAATTTGTGAATTGGAGAATATTTTGTTCTTCCTTCTGGATTGCAGTTTGACTCCCTTGCGTTGGGAGTAAAGGGGCCATCAAGCTTGCCTGTGAGAAGCTTAGCCCGACCCAGCTGCAGTGCTCATAACACTGGTCGCTTCCACCCAGGGTCTGACACAGAGCTCTGGACCTGCGGGTTTGTCAGGGTTTGATGGAGCTAAGGTCCCAGCTCAAGTCCACAGCCATAGAATCAGTCCTTCTCCAGTCTGACTTTGCACCTTGGCTTCGGGACCTCTGCCTGCTTCTATTGCAAAATGTTTAGGCGTGAGTTATTGAAAGACTTAGCAACCAAGGCTTGCAGTGACGCACTCTTTGGTTTTGTGCTTCTGCTGAGGAGAGGAGGCATATGTGAAAATGGCTCATGAGGTGTTCATCCCTGTGAACACTCAGCTTGGCAGCTTATTTCCCTCCTTTATAGCGTGGCACAGACAAATCACAGAATCACAGTATGCTATAGGGTTGGAAGGGACCTCTGGAGATCATCCCGTCCAACCCCCTGCCAGAGCAGGCCCACCCAGAGCAGGTCCCACAGGAATGTGTCCAGTTGGGGTTTGAATGTCTCCAGAGATGGAGACTCCACCACCTCTCTGGGCAGCCTCTGCCAGGGCTCTGACACCCTCAAAGGGAAGAAGCTCCTCCTCATATTTAGACACATGGTCAAGTTTGTGGCCATTTCCTCTTGTCCTGTCCCTGGGCACCACTGCAAAAAGACTGGCCCCATTCTCCTGACACCCAGCCTTGAAGTATTTCTAGGTGTTGATCAGACCTCCCTTCAACCTTCTCTTTTCCAGACTGAAAAGACCCAAGTGCCTCAGCTTTTCCTTATAAGAGAGATGCTCCAGGCCCCTCATCATCTTTGTGGTCCTCTGACGTCCCCTCTCCAGCAGTTCCCTGTCCTTCTTGAACTGGGGAGCCCAGAACTGGACAAAAAATAAGTGATTTATCTTGGGTATGGGGACCATTCTGCCACGGTGCTGTAGGAACCCACCTCTGGGGCACATGGGAAGCCTTGGGCCCAAGTCTGTGGCCTGCCTGTTCATGCCCAGGTGGTCAGAGGGGCACGCTGCTCTTGCATCTCCTTTTTAGTAACTCTCATGTAACCGTAGCCTTGTCGGTGGTTTTGGAGCGTACGAGAGAAAGCATGTCTTATGGTAAGAGGTGGGATTCAGGGAGCTTTGGCTGGGAACATGAATATATGAGCTGGAGGAATTAGCTTTCTGTCATAATTTTGGGGGTGGTTAGGTTTGGGGTGCATACCTGCGCTGTTTTACTGCAAAGAGATGCCATTTGGCTTGCTACTGCTCTTCTCGTCTTGGCTTCATTGAGTGACTAACCTGCTGGAGTGCTTAGGCTCTGGACTAGGAACTCTTAAGGTCTGGATGTCCAAATCAAAGTGTATAAACAACAGTGAGTAAATAAAAATATATGGGTACTTTTATATCTATAAATAAATAGGGTGTTTAATATGGGCTTTGTATTGAACTGTCCATGCAGAGCCATCTGCTGTGATTGTGCCTGATGGAGCTGGAGAGCAAAGTACTTGAGATATGGAGCAGCTGGGAATATACACTCTAAGATATACCTATCAAGGCCCCTGACAGCTGGGAGAAATTCCCAGACCTGTAGAGTGTGAATGTCTTGAAATTTGGGGGAGCAAGGAATAAAGCAACAAAGTTTACCCAGCAGAAAGTGCTGTTCCAGCAGTGGTGAAAGTCTGTGGTGACTCCAGTAAAATTAATGGAGTTGCAGTAATGCAAAACTGTTGTGAGATCGGCATCAAGCACTTTGCTTTTCTAGGAGATATTAATCAAAGTTCTGACCTTTTCCCTGGGAAGTTTTATTTCTTTTTAACTCTGTCCATAGGGTTACCAGATGTGCTGTGTTACTGGGATTGTCTATCTGAGCATAGCATTCTTGGGGTCCCAGCTGGTTTGCTGAAACCGAGATCGGTCCTGATTTCAGTAAAACGCTGGGATTTCTCAAGGGCTTTCCCAGCTATCTTCTCCCATCTAGCAGCACATCTATGTGGCCAAGCACAAGTTCTCCTTCTCCTTTCATCTCAGTTCCCAGCTGCCAGTCAGCTGGAAGCCCGAGGCAGGCGGTCATATCGCTGCCTTTGCAGCGGGAAGGTGTGCACTGGGACGGCAGGAGCACAGCAACAGTTTCAAGCCTGACAGATACAGAAAAATGTCTTCATCCTTGTTTGTAGGCACTTTGTCACAGCAAGGACCTGAAAGGGGCAGACCAAGTCCACCAGCTGGGGAAGGGGTGAAGAAAAGAGAAGAACCAGAAAACCCATCAGAAGCAAAAGCAGTTGGATAGGAAATTAGGTAGGGCTGGGTAGTGAAGGGTAAAAGGAAGTACAAATTGCATTTGGGGGGCTTTTTCTCTGCAGACACATGGTAAGGTTTGAAACTGATAAAGATCATTTATATACATGATTTGAACTGGCAACACAGGTTTAAAAGCTAAGTCCAGGATCTTCTGACAAATCAAGGGAACTGATCTTTAGGCTTGATATGAAACTCAGACTGGGAATGTTTGGCATGATTTAGCATTTCCTAATAAAAGCTCACAGTGCCTGACATTGCATCCTACTCTTGTTAAATCAGCAGTGGAATTTTTAATGAGCAAGTGTTCAAGGAATTGCTTTAATGTCCTCTTCAAAAAACCAGCCCCTCATATCCCCACCCTTTAACGCCATACAGAGGACTATAACCTTACAGCCTGCTTTGAGCAACAGGCGGTGCTTGGCTGTCCCAGACCCACTGCTAGCAATGAGCTGAGTCACAGACCCTCTGCCCCATCTCCTCCCCGCTGGGGTCTAGCGGAGAGTAACTACCTCTTGCCCCTTTGAGTGACATAAGCTATTGCACCTCGTTTTGCATTCTGTCTGAGAAGGAGAACGTTCTGAGTTCAGATTATTCAACAGGCCTGAAACCCTTTCCATGAGAGAAGCTGCAGGTTCAGGAAGCGCTCTGGCTAGGTACAGGCACACTGGCTTCCAGGTGCTCCCCATGAGCTCCTCCAGACGAGAACTCCTGCCTCTCTTTTCCACCTCCATGCAGGTTACTACATAGAATATGAAAATTCGGCCTGCTAGAGAACTTCTGTGGTCACCTTTTCCAGCTTCTAGAGCCTTCTTTCTTCCAGTTGCATTTTGTTGTGTTTTTTTTTCCTTAGTTGATAGCTGTTGGGGCAAAAAACGATGTGGCCTGACTATGTCATGTTGCCACTGCAGCCAATGGGTGCTCAGATGGCTGAAGCAACTTCATATCACACCTGCTGGCAGGGGACTTGGTCCCCTTGTGTTACCAGCTTGACTCATGACTTGCCATTCTCAAATGCTGTGACATAAACCTCTTCTTCCAGTGTTGTAGGCTAAGGCTCGTCCCATGGCCCCTGGCTGTGGTTTTATTTGTCCTCCTGTGCTGGATGTCTTCTATTTGCAGTCGCCTTTTGTTTTGCCACTCTGAGTCTGTAGCTGCCTCACATACAAGTATTCCAGTGCACTTGGACTTTGCCTATTGCCCTTGTTTTTTGTAGCTATTTGGCAGCAAGGTAAAAATCAATTTGCACCGCGATACCAGGTTTTTCACTTCTTTGTGACAAGCAGGCTGCTGGCTCTCACTCTGTTTCCTGTGTGCCTTGCACTGCTCCTTCTCTGGGCTCCTCACAGGAAGCCATTGTGTTTTCCTGGCCCTTCAGTCAGTGCCGAGTACCTATCTAATCCTTGGGGAAATGCCTCATGTTGACATGTGGTGGTCCATGCTGTCTGATAAGCAGCATACTTCTGTCTTCTGTGGCTTTGACATCAATCCACGGGCTGTCTCTGCTGCTGTTGCCATTGCAAGCATCCAAGGGAAGATGCAATGCACTCATATTCCCTTTTGGTGCTGAATTACACAAATGCTGTCTCAGGGCAGAGTGGGAGGCTGGCTGAGCAAAGGGTGGTAGGTGAAGACCCTTACAGAACACAGCATCGGGTCCCTGAACTTGCCTCTTGCCCTTGTGCTCCCCCTGTTCCCCCCGAAGACCTTCCTCACGGGGATAAGAGCAGTGACACGCTGTGACCATATAGTCCCTGTTGCTGACAGCAAAAAGCTGCCTGTCAGCACTTCCTTAGGTTTAGGTTTGAGGCTTTTTTTAAGCTGTAGAATCTGAAAATTAGAAAATATGGCTTTACACCCTAGATTCTCTTTTCACAAATGGCATACTGCAAACCTGTTTTTTGGATCACCTCAGATGGGTCTCCAGCCCCAGGTGTGAAACACATACCAGTCTCATGAGATAATTCCCAGTCTCCTGGGATGACTGCCAGTCACCCTGAGGCAGTGCTACTTTTCCCAATTCAGCTGGAAGTATGGGGTTACCTCTTGTATGAGTTGCTTCATGTGATCTGATCAGCTCTGGGATTTGCCTCCAATTGTGTCCTCTGGGGTCTTTTAGCAAAGTAATGATGTTGCTGCCCCCTCATTCCGTGGTGCCCAGCAGCTTTGGCTCCCAATGGAGAAATGCCCCAGTGCTTTTCTTAGAAAGGTTTGGGGAGATCAGAACCAGAAGGGATGTTCCTAGCAGAGAAGGTGAGGGGTCTGGAGCACAAGTCTTATGAGGAAGGTCTGAGGGAGCTGGGATTGTTTAGTCTGGAGAAGAGGAGGCTCAGGGGAGACCTCATCCCACTCTGAAGGGAGGGAGGTTGTGAAGAGGAGGGGGTTGGCCTCTTCTCCCAGATAGCTCATGACAGGACTGGAGGGAATAGCCACAAGTTGTGCCAGGGGAGATTTAGATTATGTGTCAGGAAAAGCTTTTTCTCTCAAAAGTCTCTGTGCAGGGAGGTGGTGGAGTCACCGTCCCTGGTGGTGTTCAAGAAGTGTCTGGACGAGGTGCTACGAGACATGATTTAGTAGCTGAGTGGGTAGTATTGGTGATAGGAGGATGGTTGGACCAGATGATCTTGTGGGTCCTTTGCAACCTTGTGTTGCTATGATTCTAGGGGATGTTAATATCTCAGGTGCTAACGCTGTATTCTCAGCCACATGCATTTTGGACACAAGCATGGCTCCTAAGTCTTCATCTGAAACCCCATGCTGTGGTTTCCCAGGTGTGCTGACTTCAGGTCAGTGCGTGCTTACTATTTCTCTTATGTTTCCTGTAGGATGAGGTTCTGCACCTACTCTGACTGTCCTGCTGCCCCTTGGCTCTCAGTCTTCTGTCTGTTGTGCAGTCTCTGGAAAGATGGCTGTCTCTTTCTGTCCTGGTTTTCTTTCCCAACTCTGGTGATTTCCTTAATGCTTTCCGGTTTCTCGGGATGTTTTGATATCATAATCCTGAATTGCCTCTCTGTTGTCAGCTCCTTCTGCAATAGCAATGGCATTAGTTACAGCCCCGGTGGCTGGGAGTTGCTCTAATGAATGGTTCAGTTTACCCAGCAGGCTGGGATGATGCCAGCGCTATTTGTGACCAGACGGAGGTACTTGTGTACTTGCCAAAAGGTACAGCAGAGGTTGTCAGGAAGCTTCTCTAATACCCTATGACTGGGTTCAGTTATTGGTGTCACCAGTAGGAAGGCTTGGCCCCAAAGACCCTGTGCAGTGCATTTTTATGATGACAGTGGGTTTCAAACTGTGTAACAGTGCGAGTCTGGCGTACCCAAAGTCTTCCCTGTCACTGCTAGGCTGGAAGTTACAGTGGGAATAAAGATGTGACTTTGTCTCTTTCCTTAGAGACTTCATCACGGGTAGTGGAGCTCTGCGTTTCAGCAGGCTCAGGTTGCCAACAGGGATCTGTTTTTAACCTTAGTTTATTCAAGGTGTCCGTCCTTGACATGTGTCTGTATATTCAGTGGCAAAGCCGCGCAAGGGACTGTATTCCTTTCCTTCCCCTCCGTGCTGAGAATATCTGGTGTGAAACTACAGTCCTATCCAAGGCTTGTCCCCTTCTGCCTGCAGCTCTCTGTGTAAACCCCAAGTGCTAACATCTCCTGCTTGGTGGGTTTCTCAGGGCAGTGAGAATTAGCTCACTAGCCTTTCAGTGTTTTCCCTGTACGTGGCTAAGGTGTGGTGTGTGTCTTCGGTCAGCTCTTGGCGCTTTCCCCGTGTTGGTAGGGTTGCATTGCAGCTGATTCCATCTTACAGCTGGAAGCAAAGTGGTTTAAACAACACTGGAAATATGGAAGGTTAAATGCTTGGCTGTCTCCTTCTGCAATACGTGTGCACTGATTGTCTGTAACGTCTGCTAAGATATTGTTGCAGTCATCAGCAAAGCTCCTGACCACACATCTACCCAGAAAATGAGAGGGTGACTGTGTAAAGGTTCTACAGGAGACAACACCAGTGAAAGGCTGGACACATAAAATACAGCATGAGTGAATGCAAGGTGTGTGGTGGCTTGTACAGCCCTTTGGAGGTCTATACCATGCATGTTTGTATGGCTAACAACATTAGAGCTGGCACGAAATCCTGGGTTGCCATATATATGATGTTTTTTTGCTGTACAGGCATATAGCAGTGCTCCTCCCTACCCCAGGAGCATTTCTTGGGATTAAACTGTTTTTCTTCAGCAGCCTCTTCGGGATACCCGAATCTCACATTTCACAGAAAATTGTGCTTTTCATGAGGGAATCCAAATTCACATGTGGACACCATTATTCTCAACCTGCAATAGCAGTATGGATTCACTCCCTGTGGTCTTGATGAGAAGGAGAAGGACTAGTAGGAGGGAGGTGAGAGAGGACCACAGTCATTGCATGGTCCCATTCCTCCCAGGGTGAGAAGCCACTAATGCCTTTCCCAGCTGCCAGGGGACTCTCAAGATTGCTCATGGCAGCAGCGTCTCACTCACCTCTTGTTCTTTTCCAGAAAGGAAAGTCAGGAACTTTGCTTTCTATTTCTTATCTTCTGTGAGCCACCCTGTTTAATTCAGGTGACTCTTCTACAGGGCTTGTGCAGTCATCTCTGGCTAGAAACTTCTCTCTCTTGCCATCTGTCTCTCCATGCTACCTGCTTACCTCCTTTTTCTATACTGTATCCTTTACCTTGTAAACACGTATTTTTGTTTGCTGGTGGACTCATTAAAATAGCAGCTGCCACAATATTTAATGGGCTTTATTTCTGGTGGGAAGCTGGAGTGGATTAAACACACGCAGAAGAAAAGCGATTGGAATTTGCCAAAGCCTGTGGCTTTGATAACACTTTTCTCTTAAAAACCCTCTATCTATCTACTATCTACCTATCGATCTACAGGTAAAATGAAATAGCTTTCTATTAAAACAGTTGATCACAGAAGAGCTAGGCCTGAAGAGACGCAGACTGGTTCACCTGACCCCTTCCCATCCATCTTCCTCCAGCTTCCAGCACGGCTGGGACTGTTGCTGAATCCCACACCCTCGGTGGGATGGAAGAAGGCTGCTCCCTCTAATGTGGATGTGAAGGAGAGGATGTTCAGTTCTGGGCTCCCCAGTTCAAGAAGGCAGGGAACTGCTGGAGAGGGTACAGCAGAGGACCACAAAGGTGCTTAGGGGCCTGGAGTGTCTCTCTTGTCCAGAGAAGAGGAATGAAGCTGATGAGGGGTCTGGAGAGTAAGACTTCTAAGGAGAGGCTGAAGGAGCTGAGGTGATCAGATTGGAGAGGAGGAGGCTGAGGGGAGGGTTTCTTGCTCTCTACAACTCCCTGAAGGAGGGTTGACTTCTCTCCCAAGTCATAGGCAATAGGACAAGAGGAAACGGCCTCAAGTAGTGCCAGGGGAGGTTCAGATTGGATGTCAGGAACAATTTTGACACTGATAGGATCTGATCAACGCCTACAAATACTTCCAGGGTGGGTGTCAGGAGGAAAGGGCCAGTCTTGTTTCAGTGGTGCCCAGGGACAGGACAAGAGGAAATGGCCACAAACTTGAACATGGGAAGTTCCATGTCAACATGAGGAGGAACTTCTTCCCTTGGAGGGTGGCAGAGCCCTGACAGAGGCTGCCCAGAGAGGTGGTGGATTCTCCATCTCTGGGGACATTCAAACCCCAACTGGGCACATTCCTGTGGGACCTGCTCTGGGTGGACCTGCTTTGGCAGGGGGCTGGACTAGATGACCTCCAGAGGTCCCTTCCAACCCCATACCATTCTGTGATTCTGTGATGATCTCCAAAGGTCCTTTCCAACCCCATAGCATTCTGTGCTGCAATGGTTCTGTGAGGGAGAGCTCCTTTGCTCAGGAGCACCAAGGGAAGAGCCACATCCCACTGGAGTGAGCCAAGGCAGTGTAGGGAAGGTGGAGCACTCATGTAAGTTTAATGGGAGATTGAGGGCTTCTCTGTCCCGCTTTCTCCTTTAGACATGGAGATATAAAAAGGCTGAAGGTTTAGCCTGGTAATACAGTAACATATTCAGTTCTGATGCATGCTCCTGATGCTGAGAGACATGTAAACCCCACAAATCTTTTCTGTTTTAGCTGTTTGTCACAATAACTCCTACGTAAGCTTTCTGTAGAACTGATCAGTGAAACACTAAGTCCGCTGAAGTCAACCGGAAAGCTCTTGTTTTCCTGGCTGGTGCAGGGCAAGGCCACTAGCATGGCTGCGGCAGTGACCCATTTCAGTTTTTTCCATGTATATCTTGCAACATTGACTGTAGATTAATTTTTAGTCTGTGTTCAGTCCCTTACAACGTATCATTGTTAAAGACGCAGTATCTGATTATCTTGAGTGCACAATAACTGTGAGGAGAATGGCATTAACTGCTCTGAACGAAAGAAATTTGATAGCTAATTACGCAGGAGGGAAATGAACAAAGCCTGAGTTAGCTAGGAATTTCTGCTAAAAAGCAGGTATTTTGGATGGCTTTAGAATTATGCTTATTTGACACAACAATACATAATCCTGCATTTATGGCCTGCATTATAAGAGTACAGCTGGCTGGGGATAATGAGTCTCCAAATTCATGATTTCCACTTTAATTACACTTTAGATTAATATTTGTTCCTTGGAATTTGGAGGCTTGGGGCAGTTTTCTGGGAGAATCTGAAGGAAACAAACCTTATCAATAGAAAGACCATCCTTTATGCAGACCCTTTGATAAAGACCCACCTAGAGAATCACTTCATTGTTTCAGCTTTTCTTCTCTGGTGGATTTTCTTGCTTTTGGGGTATAGATATCCTTCACTCTTTATACTAAAAATAGTAATTAGCGACTGGCCCATGTGGAATCAAGTTTAATGAGTAGACATGAGTAGATCTGGAACATGAGATTCTTTGGCCAAGGCCAATAAAAGCTTTTTTAGAAAGGGTGAGTTGTTTTTAATGCCAAAGTTGTTCTGTTATCAAAACACCTGGCACATGGTGACACATTGTATACCTGGACTTTCAAAAAACATTTGACACTGTCCCCTACAAAATTGTCATGGAAAAGCTGGCTGTTCATGGCCTGGATGAGCATATGATCTTCTGGATCAAGCACTGGCTGGCTAGTGGTGCTCAATGGAGTCCAGCTGGTGGCCGGTCACAAGTGGTGTTCCTCAGGGCTCAGTGTTGGGACCATTTCAGTTTAATGTCTTTATTGATGATCTCGACAAGGATATAGACTGTACCATCAGTCAGTTCGCAGGTGACACCAAGTTAGGTGGGAGTGTTGATCTGCATGAGGGCAGGGAGGCTTTAAAAAGAGGGTCTTGGACAGATTGGATGGATGGGGCAGTATTAAGGGATGAGCTTCAACAAGGTCCTGCACTTGGGCCACACCAACCCCATGCATGGCTACAGGAAGTGTGGCTGGAGCTGCCTGGCAGAAAAGGACCTGGGGGTTCTGGATGACAAGTGGCTGAACATGAGCCAGCAGTGTGCCCAGGTGGCCAAGAAGGCCAATGGCATCCTGGCTTGTATTAGAAATGGTGTGACCAGCAGAAGTAGGGAGGCGACTGTCCCCCTGTGCTCAGCACTGGTGAGGCCACCCCTTGAATATGTGTCCAGTTGGCCCTGAGCCANTGGTGTAGGGGAGAACTTTGTAGAGTGGGGCTGATGGTTGGACTCGATGATCCCAAGGGTCTTTTCCAACCTCAATAACTCTATGATTCAATGATCCTATGGTCACTTGTTCAAGCTGC
>VXBJ01001459.1:156525-180162 GCA_013400055.1 Nycticryphes semicollaris | reverse complement strand
GAACGCTGTCAAGTGTTTGTCAGGGGCTTTCCACTTCATGTTTAGGGGAAGGAGACTGAGCTGCTTGTCTTTCAGGGTCTGCTTTTTTTTTTTTTCTTTTCTATTGTCCTGGTGAAAACTGCAGTCATCTAGGGAATTGGAGGCTTGTCTTTTGATTAACTTAGAGTTATTCAGACCTGAGAAAGTGCACGGGGTGGGAGGGTGGGGGAAAGGAGGGAGAGCTGCCTGGAAGAGATGCAGTCCTGTGAAGTCCTACTGCATAGTCTGACAGGGACAGACACTACACATCACTCATTGCACCTGGCATTTCACTGTTTGGTTCACATCTGATTTATACAACCAAAACATACTACATCATAGAAAGTAAAATTTCCCCATAAAACCAACCATTTGTCTTCATGAAAGAGCACAGTGAAGGTCAGGGTTTAAAGACCCTTCCCAAGCATCATGTCTTGCACTTTCTTGTTGCTTATGTGGACCTTTCTCTGCATTATACTGCTGGCAAGCCCTCATTGGCTGCATCCACAGGTTACTCTTATCTACATCTAGAGACATGCCAGGTAAGTGTGGGAACCTAACTTCATCATTCCTATCTCTGTCTTCCAAACTGAAGTGCTCGTAAATAATCCATTCTGTGCTAATGCAAAGTCCTGCTTTCACTAGCTCATTCAAGCTCCCAGAGTACCCATGTTTCTGCTAAATATAAAGATATGCCTCCCCAGTTTTGCCCACAATGTAATGATAGGAAGCCTTTTTTGTCTGTGGAAGTGATTCCTCTTCTTCCCCCAGTGCTCAAGTCCATGGGTCCACCCAAGTACTGGGAGAAGTGGACAGCACTTTGCATTATGCCACTCTGCTCCTTGCCTCAAAGGGCTTTAGCTCAGGTTTCCGACTCCATGGAGCAGGTACTGCCTAGTTTTGTGATGATACGTCTGACACGCCAGGCTGTCACATCCCAGGAGTGCTTCCTGGACATTGCTGCAAAGCAAGCACCCTCAGATAAAAAAACCAATTTCTAACAAGTTCCCACACCTCTGCCTGGGTCCTTCTTTGCCAGGGTGATACAGGCTTCAGTCTACCTCGAGACTACTGGCTGATTTCATAATTTCTATAAAACTTCTGGGGCCTAAAGCAGATGCAAAAGTTGCAAAGAGGCAGTTTATTAAATGCAAATTTATTAAATATCTACAAATTGCCTGTAGCTGATCAAAAATAACTGACGTAATGGAAAAAAAAATATTTACAGGAAAGTAATTAGTTCTTTTAGAAAAAAAAAATCAACCCAACAACAAAACTTACCAGTTCTATTGTAACCATGGAAATAGTAGTAATAATAATTATATTTATGTAAATAAAAATGTGTTCAAAATGGAATGCAATTTGGGAAGGATAAAACCTAATACAAAGATAGAGTTGAAAAATGAATATAAGTAGTGAGGTTCTCTACGTAAAATATACAATGACTAAAGACCATAAGGAGTTAACTGAGGCTACAAAATTTCAGAAGGGCTTTGGAGAAAAATGCTTCGTGAGGGAGAAAATTAATAGCTTATATGTGATCCATTGCTTTTAATAGTGCCCAGGGTCAAAAAGCAGCCAAATATCTGCAGTGAAGCAGAGAGCCCTGGCTCAGATTTACCTCAGACTTAAGACCTGAAAAATTGTCAAAGGTTTTAGGAGCATATGCCCCATTTTTGAAAAACCATTTCCAGCTTTTGGGAGTTTGTATTTCAGTGGCCACACTTACACAATGAGACAGGAACATATTGCTTGAAGCAGTGTTGTTCTTCACTCTGAACCAGACACAGGGTACATTCCCTTTCTACACCAGAATGTGACATGATCAAGGACCATCATCCCCTGCCTGCCAGACCTTCTTGAAAAAGGAAATTTGAGTGAACAAGGAGGGAGGAAGACAAAATATTCTACAGCTGCCTTCCAGGCTGGGGCAGCTGGAAACAAGCACTAATGACATATCATAAAGCACATCTGCCCCATTGTGTAAATTCAAAAGCAACAGCAGACTAAAAGCCTCCCCAGTGTCAAGAGCCTACACTGTAAAGCCTCTTTAAATATTTAAATACATATGAGAATTATCCTCTAATTTAATTTTGAAAACAACATTTTGCTATCCAATAATATGCAAATACCAAAAGAAAATTCATAGTCAAAACCCTTTTGTTTTTGCATGTTTTTATGCATATTTTTAAAAAAAGTAAAAGAAACCTCTGTCGTCTCCCCTTCAAGTTAATTGAGCTCTTTCTCTATTCCAGCCCTTTATGCTTAGAATATGATTTGTGCAACTGGTAATTCTGCTTCCTCAGCCCTTCTTTCTACTTTATTTAGAATTGATCGATGAGGTTAAAACATTATCAACCAGTGGCATACATATCTAAAAGCATTTTTTTATGAACATGTATGCTGAGTGATCACATAAGCTTAATTTCATTAGGAAAAACAAGTCTAAACTTTATTTTTTTTTAATAAACTGTGAAGATTTCAGGACCACACAGCTGCCTGTGCACAATGTGGTTTATTCATACTGTATTTGATCCTATGAATTTTAATTAGTTTTGCATTTAAATGAATTCCCGGCACCTTGAGGATTAGGGGTGTGTCTATTTAAAAGGAGACAGATGGCCAGTTTTTAATCTAGCAGTTGCGTTCCTCTTCTACTTTAACCTGCAAAGCTCACTTTTAAGTGAGAGGGTGGGCAGATCCCATTCCTTATCTTAGCTCCTGTTCCTCTTAAGTTCTTGAGAGAGAAATAGGAATCTGCATATTTGGAGGAACAGCTGCAAGATGCTGTTGTTGAAAATGGCTGCTTATCTGTTGCTGCAAGCAGATTCCATTATTTGATTAAAAAGAGACCGGTTATTTTTCATCCCTATGACTGACTGTGCTCTACAGACATTTTTTGGGCAAGACCTGGTAAAACAGAAAGTACTCTTATTGTGGAAACAAGGCTGGGAAACATTTACAAATGCTGCTGCTCCTTTTTTTTTTTGGCATACAGTATCTTTGCATATCTTATTTCACAGTTTGGACACTGAATCTGCTTACATTTACAACCCTTAATCATAAACACATACACAAGGCTGTGGCAGAAGGATAAGAAGCTGAGGCAGAGGTGGGGGTTCCTTTAATCTGGGTATTTCTTAGACATTGCATCTGAGCAAGTAGAGGGATGATAGCTTCACTTGCTAGTGATCAATCACACTCCAGGCAGCCAGCACACAAATCAGAACTGATAATGTCCTTCCACGGCATATTGTTCTCTGTGGCAAAATGGAATTCATTTTAAATTTCTCCTTTTCATCCATCAGAGGACAAAATCAGGAGCTTGGGAAAGAGCATAGCCCAAGTAATTCTTACAGCTGAGCAGACATCAATACTTATAGACCTACTCAGGGTTTACAAACACTGCACAGTAGGGTGTCTCAAAACAGGACTGGCTAAGGATCGAAACAGATTATAAAACATAATTGTCAGGAAACCAGTGTTTCTGGCAATATGGAATTACTCACAACACAGATGATTGTGTACACCAAAGGGTGCATAGAGCAGCTTTGGAAGAAAAGAGAGACAAAAACAAAGTGTCAGGAAACAGCATGGATAACAGTCTCCAATTACTATGTCACACGCGCTCATGGATAGTTATTCTAGGAAGAAGCACACATCTGTGCACATGGGGGTATTCTTGCATGGGTTTTGCACAGCAAAAGTTCTGTGTAATGCTACTGTATTGGATCTCTCTCTTCCTGGTGGAATCCAGGCAGCAGTTATCAAAGCCAGCCTAGACTCTAGTCCCCAGCCTAAACATCCAGGCAGGAAAGACAGTGGGGCAGCTTTCAAAATGGAAGGTCCTATCTCCCAAAGTCTCTGCTTTCAGGCAAAGTAAACACCACTCTGGCAAACCTCTGTAACCAGGAGGATGCTAATCTAGTGTGTCTTTTCATAGCTGGCCAGCTTTTTTAGTTCTGTCTTTTCCCAACTGAGTTCACAAGACAATGCAAGAATAAGGAGGGCAAAATGTCCATCCTCTCCTGAAATTCTTTCCTTGCAGTGAAGGAGGGTCATTGTATGGAGCAAATACAGAAACAAATGAAGACTTAAGCAAAATACTATGGGATGAAGTTGATCTGAAGAAAGTTGATTTGAATGCACATCAACGATTAAATGCAGAAAAACATGATAAAATCCTAGCTGCTGGAAAAGGTATGGACTCCATATCCAGCTACGTCACATTGTATTACCTGAAAGATACAGACAAGAATGTGTAACATCAGCACTCATGTCCCAAGCCTACTGCTTCCAGAAAATCTCCCTTGTTAGTTCTGTTTATGCAATAGTTAAGGACAGTCTATACTCAGTCCTAACATCTTAGCGGTATATTACTAAATTCACATTAGTGAGCAAAAATGTGTACAGCTCATCTCCTCAGGAACTGTGGTTACCTAGGGATGGATGCAGTAGTGGAACACTGCATTGCCCATACTCATGTCTCTCCTATTTTTTTTCTAATTTTTTGAGTTCATCTTATCTTTGGATGTCAGCATAAACTAAGCCCAAATCTACTTTATGTTAAGAGTCCTAGGATTCAGAGCCTTTTTTGGAATCACATGTGGCACATTAAAATGAAGAGCTAAGAAAGAAGTAAGGTACACAACCTTTCTTTTCTGCCATCCCACCCTTGGATAAATCTTCAGGTAGTGAGAACTGAAGACTGAGGGCTAAATTACATAGATTAACCTCACTTAAAATGTGTGTAATTATTGAATGGATTGTGTTTTTATGTTTGTAAGCTCTTTTCTTTAAGGGTTGTAACACTATTTGACTAATCGAAGATAGTCTATAATGTTAAAAGTAGCTACTGTAACTGAAGTGATAGCATATTTTATTGGAACAGATGTTCTGTGAATGAGCAGGGAATAAGGAGAGCAGTTGTCGTTTTGATGCTGTTTAAAGGGCAAGAGTGATGCCAATCATAATTACCATCTGCTATAGTACATAAAGTATCCATATGCTCTTTAGATAGTCCCAAAGTTGATTTGAACTACCATACTGAGATTTCTCATTTGAGGACAAGACAGCTCTACATCCCCTTATTAGCTCCTGACTGACAAGAGCCCTGAGAGCAGTTAATGCAAATGTCTCAAAATCCTGGCTAACGTATTCACTGATTAAATTTAGAGTATACCAACCTTTGCCATTCTCCTTTCTTGGATCTTCTGCCGTGAGAGTATTTACCATCTGAAGTCTAAACTGCCAGGCAGCTGTTCAAAAACATGAACCCAATCTACAAATCCTCATTCCCATACTTTACTGGGCTTGTGATGTTTCTCTTGGTCCTATAAACACTGTGCTAGAGCCCACAGTCTCCTGTTCATTGATTCAGAAACCAACTCCATAGTTAACCTTCCTCCCATCACCTTCCAACTAAAATGTGTTTCTTCCTTCAGCTGAGTGCATTTACAGCAATATTTCACATAGTAAAAAGAGGGACCTTTCACATCCAGACAGCACGGACAGGAAAAAATGTTTTTAAACTTGCATATACATTGCTCTCTCTTTTTTTCTTTTTTTGGCTAGATTTGTTTATGAAGGTCATGAGCTTTGCAGCAAAATTTTATGTCAACTGTGTTAACAAATGTTTATCATGAATACAAAGAAATAATTTCAAATTCTATAATACAAGACTAAATCACTGGCTTCACTCACTTTCTGGCTTAAATTTAAGATTTTTTTTGTGTACAAAGTAAATAATGAAGTGGTTCAAATGGCATTTTGTTGCTAATCCTAGTCAGTTAATGACAGGCTTATTCTCAAAGGATATTAGTTTATATTCCTACCACCATCTCCCCGCCCACCCACTCCCCTACCCCTCCTCAGCCTCCTTTTTAATTCCATTATGCGTGCTTTCATCATCACATGATTTTCTAGTTTTGTGATTTAGTTGTCAGCAAAATCTATGGAAATAAGTTCCAGAGTTTAAGATAACTTCACATAACTAGATTGAAACCCACTGTCATAGGTTAGCTTTCAGTCTCTTCTTGATGATATGTTCATGAAAATGCATAGAAAGGTATGTTTTCTCTTTTTTTTTTTTGCAATTTCTTCTTACCAAGCTGTAAGTAATTTACCTGGTTAGTCCATTTCTGAGCTGTTTTGATTTTAACTCAACTCTTTAAGTGACCATAGTTTAATGGCCAGTATATAAGAATTTAGGCACTGTCTTCCTGCAATTATTTATCTTCACAGTGTCCAAAGCTTGACAGGATTCCTTGAGGTTCCTCTGGCACAGCCATGTTTCTGTGGTTTCGGGAGGGACTGTCTTTAAAGTAGATTGTCTTCTGGGCTGTCCTGGGGAAAGAAACATCTGTCTGAGTTTCTTTCTTTTCTCGTAATCCTCTATAAGGGCTATTACAATCCCCCTTTCATATTTTTTACATAGTTATTTTTACCTTGGGCATGATGATGACTACAGCATGATGTTGGGGGACATTTCACTGGGAAATGGCTCCCTTTAAGTCAGGGATAAAACAATCAGGTAAACAATTTCTCCCAAAGTCTTCTATAAATAGCAGTAGTGCTACCATATTCATATTCATATGGTATTCATTCTTGCAAGGTTCCATGTTCTGGTGCATTAGCAAAATGCACAAATGACACAACTCTTATAATATGAACATGTAATGTGTACTAATAGAGACTGTGAGGGAGGAAACCATACAAATATAACAGTACTATGAACACAATTGCTCTCCTTTGGGAAAGGATAAGAGAGAAAATTAATCCCAGGTGACAGATTATTAATCATGTTGCATAATGCTGGAAGGCATTCAGCTACAATAGTAATCGAGTGATGAAACAAGAACTATTACAGATAGTGTGGTAGTGTATGTATGCTTTTAATTTTAAAAAATAAAATAAAATCCTAAACTGAGGAGGAACAAGATCAGCTCCTACTACAACTCTTACAGAGTGCGGCTCCTCTGTATGATCATTATGTTTTGAGCCACTCTTAGATACCCATTATTAAGAAAATGTCCATCACTAAGTTTTATTTGCAATGTGCTCCACCAAAAGCTTAATTATCTTTGCTCTGTTGAAATATTATATTGTTCTTAATACTGAACACAGAGAATTCTATCTAGAGCAAAATTGTGAAATTAAAAGTTAGCTATACAGACTAAAAGCTAGTAAGAAAATATTGATGATTTACATTAACATTCATTATCATTCTAAAACAGCACTATGAAAGCCATAGGGAATTGTAGGGCTCATATAATTTCACTCTAATTATTCTAATTTACAGTAATTAAGACACTAAAGAAAATCCAGTGAGAGAAAGAAATAAAATCCTTTCAATACAAGTAAGAAAATAACAGTCTTGCATTACATGGTATTATTAGCAAGAACACTGTAAGAGGTTAAAAAATGCACAGAAGGCACCCTGATATTGAAAATGTTATTTATATATTTGTGTGGGTGTTTATAGAGGAAGAATTTTAAAAATATATTTGTTTCTATTAATTTTGTCATTTAATTTTTTAATTTATATCCTTTTTGTCATTTAATTTCTTTTAGGATTCAGGATTCTTACCTGGATTAATATCAATGGGACAATGTTTGGGTGAGGTCTCATGGGCCTTAGCTGCATATACAGTCTGTCACCAGCAAGGAGCACACAGCAGATGAAGCTAGTTCACCATTATTCTGACCTGTGCAACTGAGAGACTGTCCTGATCTTTGTTTCAGATTGTTAGGAACCACAAATAAATCCAAAAATTCATCAACTAGCTATCTATGGTGCCTACCCATTTTCTCTTGCAGATGCCAGTTTTCTATAGGAAAAATTCTACATATTTGTGTATGACATTATGCCATCCTTTTCACCCATGATGCAAGGTAGCTCAATACCAGCCTAGCTCTTGTGTTTACTTGGTAACTAGTCACTTAAAACAGTGCTGACATGCTCTTAAAGCTGTTGTTGATGTAGAGTTAAAGCCTTAGCTGTTAGAAAGAAAGAGAAAGGGAGAAATAATATTACTTATTTTTAAGTCACAAAGGACAGTGAACTACGTGGCTCTGATAGAACCATTTCACATTGACTGCCACCCTCATCTGAACTACAGTAGAGGTGCTTGATCTTCCTGCCTCATTCAACAATTGAGTTTTACAGGGGAGCTAGGAAAGGTCAGGAAGCATCAGTTTCTTGTCTTTAGGGGTCAAATGGGTGACTCAAGGAGGAGAGAAGGAAGGGAAAGTGCCAGAATCACACATTCATCACTCAGATCTGGATGCTTCAAACGAGCTGCCTGAATTCTTCTGTCAAAAATAGCTCATACATTTCTGAATCCCCTTAGATCAAGTCCCTTCTGCTACTGAACAAAATCCTTGGCAATTCCCCCCAGCCCTTGGCTTAAATTATTCCCAGCCCACTTGTCTCAGATGTTACATAACAGGTAATATTAATTCCTATTCATTTCCACACTACTTTATGATTTTCAGTTGAAAGCCACTAAGTGCAAAATATTATATAATATGGTAAAGAAATTAATACATGAAATAGGGCTGAAAAAACTTTCATATATAGAATGTGATAAGGAAAAGAGAATGTCATTTTATTGACAGGCCATGATTCCTTTTTTATGTACAATCACTGGTTTAGACATAGAGTTTCACTTTTATGAATGTCACAGAATGACAGGACAAGAGGAAAAAATCTTAAGGAACATGTCAGAACGAGCCAGCAATATAAGGTCTCGCCAGTAGATGGACAGGAATAAAATCCATGGAATTTAGAAAGTTTCTTAGCACTTATAAGCGCTTATGAAAATATCAAGTCTGGCATGAACCAAGGCTTAGATTATGAGAAATTTTCCTGTCCATTCTGGGACCAGAACAATTTTGTTTATTTAAATGTTATCTGTAAGAAATGTCTGTAACAGAAACATGTCTTTATCTACAGCTGCATATATAGATATATAAATACATATTTATGCTATATTTCTAGCACTGGGAATTAGCTGATGCATTGCTAGGAAAGAAATTAAACTTTAGCTGCTTGGGGACCAAAATGAACTGCTTCTGTAGGTTCAGAACAAGTAAGAGAAGATCCTAAGATAGAAGCACTATTAGAGATTGTTTTGTGCCTCAGAAAGGTGGATATATCTCTCCAAATGAAAATTTGCCTTCTGTAGAGCTTTCCTTGTTTACCTGTCTGTCCTGCTTACAGCATAAGAACCGCCTGTGGTAAACACAGTGGGAATCCTAATTTCAAGGTGGATCCCAAGGCACTGCAGCCACAAAAAATGAAGAAAATGTAAGATCACGGATTTACTACTTTTTACAGAAGTTTCCCGTTTGCAACAAAAGTGTATTTATGTAACAGTTAGAATGTTTCATGATGGCAACATGCAGCAAGATGCAACCATGCATGCTTGGGAAGGATGTCCACAGTTGTAGAATGGCCTGAGAGCTGCTGATAAAGTCATCCAGCCTAGCCCTGGAATGATTGCTGGCAGAGATATTCACCACAGATCACAGCCTTCTAGTCCTAAAAGAAGCTACTTCATTCAGCACTTTTCTTAATCAGACCCCTAATAGTCATCAAGTCCCATGTGACCTTAGAAACCTACTCATTTAAGACAGTGGGGCTTGTAACTCTCTGTTCCCAGACCGCTTGTAAATCTACTTTCTAGTCAGCTTCAGGGAAGATAAAGCAATTTATAAGAAAACAAAGTACAGGCCACTAAGAAAAATAAGCATGATGAGAGGTACATAAATGGATTTATACCTTGAAGTAAAGTAATGCATATTACCTGGCCAGATTTGCCTTTCTTGAAACATAAGAAATAAGTGCATAGTCTTTTAACTCTAGACAACACTTCAACAAATATTCCTAAATAGTCCTGTCACAGGTCACTGTAAGCTTATGTGATATTGTGGAAGACTTAATTGATGGAAGGTCTGCAAAACTACAATTTTCTACTAAAAATTTAAATTTATATTTCAAGAATTTGTATTTCCCATTATAAGCAGGCTTTAGTAAGCAGAAAATAATTGTCTGCAGGTTTTTGTTCCACTTGAACACAAACTTCTTCAGAGGTACTTTTTCCATTAATCAAAAAAGTGCAGTGCAAAGGATGGTATATTCAATTTCTTGTTCAAGTGGAACATCCTTCTCCTTCTTACCTTCCATATCCTCTGTTCTGCCACTTTTCATACCTATATGCATGTTTTGTCAGCAACTACTTCAAGAATACTGAATGTGCACATGCCCACCCAAGTTAATTAAAGTCCACTGATCTTTGAAAATCCTTCCTGTTCCTCTTGAAAGAAAATTCTTGGAGGCTGAGCAAGATAATTTCAATAAAGAGATATTCAAACTAGCATGCAACTATGTCTTTGATACTTTTAAAGCCGACTCCTGAGCTCAAAGCGATTTACAGTACTGGGTTCCTGGATTCCCAGCTGCCAGCACAAAGTAGGGCTGACATCAGATGTTGCCCTTAATCTGTCAAGCAAGACTAATACTTCGGGTTTATTATATGTGCATTCACTACCTTATCCCACCTGCGATCTAGAATCCTGTATGCTTGCCTTGAACTAGCTTAAGATACTTTACCGTTTTGAACTTCCTTAACATGATGTGCATCCTGAATCATTTAAACATGTCTTCTGAGACACAGATTTTACTTGAAGACTATGCAGGTAGAAAGATGTGTCTATGAAGTTTGGTAGCTATCAGCAAGACAGGGGAAAAAAAAAAAAAAAAGAAACCTACAAAAAAAGAAAGATAGTTAAGCAGGAAAGGAAAAGCGATATTATGAGAGGTCTATATCTTTTCTCTGACAGGGTTTATGCCCTGTAATTACAGGAAGATGTTTTCTCCCCATTGAGCTCATATTTCATATGTGAAAGAAATGAAAAAATTTAATTAAATAGCAACATATCTTAGGAGAAAATATACCCCGACACACTGATGGCTTATCTTTAGTAAAGCCAAATGGACTTTTGGGGGAGAAATTGTTTACAAACTGTAATCCATCAACCAATGCTTATAGAGTTTACCACTACAGACCTGCATATAACAGCTCATCACAAAATAGCAAATGCCAGAAAGCATGTTTTGAAGAGTGAATGATACACAAAAATAAGATACAGCTTACCAAGTCTGTGGCAACGCATTTTCAGAAACTCAATCTATGAGGGAATGTTCAAATATTTGTAAAAAAACCAGCACCTTTTTTACCCATTCTAAATTATTTTTCTTTCTGTTACTTGTGCCTGCTGCACCTAGGGTCTGAGACTTTTGGGAGACAAGGAGGAATTACTGCACGTTTCTGTTAATTTCAGTTTAAAACTGTAAGGCTGGCTATTGCTTTTCTTAAGGAAACTAGAACAGATTCATTCTTTTCGCTAGAATTAAAAGTAACAGACTTGTCTGGTTGTTTGAGGCAGACCCTAACTGAAAGTAATATTTCATCATGGATTACCATAAAGAAACTACCCTAACCTTTTATTATCCTCACATAAAGATAAGATGATGTATCTACAAACATGCCTGCATTCAGAGAGAAAAAGGGAACTAATTACTAGGAAACTCCACAGAAAGTCATCTATGGTTAAAGACCAATAATCTGTAAAACACTCTGACCTGGTGAGACCAAGGTCAGAATTTTCACCTGCCACAATGCTGCTAAACTGTTGTGCCTTGTTTTGCTTCTGACTGGAGTCTTCGGCAGTGGTGTCAGAGTGCTGATTCCTGACTGCTGGCAAAACTTAATCATGGAAGCTAATTTCTTCCTTCGCATTTTACATATATAGGGCATACAGTCTATTCCCTCTAATTCTAGCTTAAAGTGAAAAAGCCTGTGACTCTTACATATACTGCAATGCTAACATTTCTGTTCTAACACATTTAACCAGGTGAGCGTGAAAGGTTTGAATAAAAATACTAAGTTAAAATCTTTTGGTCTGAAAATTAAGGATTAAACTAGTTAAAATATTTTAAAAACTTGTGTTGAATTTATAATATTACATTGAGAATTTCTAATTGACACCTTTTTATGGTACTCTGGAGTTTCTTCAGGGTGAGGGCTCTGTTTTTAACACTGAAAAATGTTTTATTTGTTATGGAATTAAAGTTGCATCAAGTTGCATAAACTTCAACAAAAATTTAATTAAAAGATACTTGTTGAAAATTATTTTACAAAAAATACATGGAGATTGAAAATATCTGCACAGCTTTAAATTCTAATAAAAAAATAGTGCTTTGGTACTAAAGGCTTGGAAATGCACTTTTCTACGTGTGAGTGAAATGCATTCTATTTTATACTGAATTTTGTTATAACTTGAAGCAGTTTAAACTAAGATTGATTATGATAGAAGTTGTACAAATGTGTAAGAGAGAATTTTTGAGACTAATTACTCCAGTTATAAACACCTGAGACAATAGAAATATTAATTGAGTTTTACAGGAGGGAAGTCAGCACAGCAGTTCAAATGACCTAGCTGGAATGATAATAATTTAGTTCTTCAGTGATAAATACAGCACAGTATTACCTTGGTCTACAGAAAGTTTTCTAGTACTCTGCAATAGCTTTGTGAAATTCAGCATTTCATTTCAATAACTTCAATAGAATCAGGTAGCTCAATAAAAGAAAATAGCCCGCTTAACTGTATGGAGAAGAAATATGCCTTATGTACTTCGCAGTTATCAGGCAAAGGGAGAAAACACCACACAAAAAGCATCAAGTGCATTCTCACTGCCCAAAGCCTTTCATAGTCCTTTTTCTCACACANAAAAAAAAAAAAAGCAAAACCATTACAGAAATGTGGGTCATTATTTGGTGCTTTTTGTTTTCCCAAAGAAAACTGCCAGCAATCTACATAGGCAGTTTAATACAAAGGAGTACAATTCAAGTTGGAAATTGGCTGAAAAATACATACTGTACTACTTCAAAGATTACTACAACACAGAAAACTTGCAGGATCGAGTGAATCCTACTTACAGTGTAATGCAGAAGCCTGGAAGGGTTCAAGGCTGCTGTGCCTTAAACAGCACCACAACATTAGTAGTTTTCAGAGCCACTGACCAAGAGGTCTCAGACTCAAGGCAGAAGACTGGCATATTCATAGGTCTGAGAGATTTCAATGAAGGGGAAAAACAGCCAAAATATTTAGCTCTTTTCTTTGTTAGCCCAAGAAGAAAAAATCTTTGAAGGGGCTGGGCAAAGACTGGGAAAGACAAAAAGTGCTTGTTACATTGTTGTTCAATTACTCTACAATTATGAATCATCAACACAGAAGATGCTTTGAAAAGTCTACCATTCGGAAGACAGTTTTATACACATGAGGTTTTTACAACATGAAGAAACTATAAACATAACTGTCCATCTTAAGTCCAAAGATTGTCCCATCACAGTATTCAGCAGTCATTACAGAAAGCTCAAGAACAATAAGGAAGATTGTGTAAATAACTCCATTTTTGGAAGTTTTAAGCCTCAGAAGCTCATTTGTTAGTTTGGTTTTGCATACGGCACAATTTTCTTCAGAATAATCAATGCCATGCACTCATAAATCCTACTGTTTGGATACTCATGAACACTTACAGAGATAAAGTGTAGATTGTTACCAATGAAAGTACAATTCCAGTTTCAATTAGCAGTTATATTTCAAGGGCCAGATCCTCCAGTTATACAGGTATCATTTTAAAAAGCTCCTGCAGACACTAAGGTTTTAAATTGGGCATAAATTACATTTGTACTCCCTTCAAGGCTCCTTTAGCCTGATGGAATGATGAAGGTTGATTTAGCATAAAAGAAAATTTAGTCCCCTAAAACTCATTGTAGTACTGGGATTGAAGACTCCTCAGCAAAGTTAGTTCACTGCAGAATATGCCAGTTCACAGTCTGTCACTCTTTTCCTCTGCATCTCTGTAAAATTTAAGTCCAGCTTCTGAGAACTTGGCCCTCCACATACCAGCACTGTACTACAGGAAGTCAAATCCAGGGACCATGGAAGAGGAAGACACAGAGAATCAAAACATATGACAAATAACGTAAAAAACAATTTTGACTTACAAAACTTTCAGTCCCATTGAGCAAATTTCAAGCTAAGGAAATCTACACTGTTATTAAGTTCTCTCAAGCTTTCATGACAAAAAAAAAATGGCACTAAATTAATGAGCTGCAAACACATTGACTATTTGTGTGTTAGTTTTTTCTTGCAAGCCATCTCTCCTTTCAATTACCCTCTTGTCTCCCTCCAATGAACCTACAGTGGCCTTATGTAGCCTCCTCTTTCCACACACATGGCTATGCCTTTCACTGGTTTACATGTTTAATTCCAGAATGTGACTCTTTATGGGTATATTTTCATGTTCTATTTAGTAACCATAGGCTAATCTTCTAGATGTCAGAAGAATTATGTGCATAGAACTCACTAACCAATGTCTGTATTAATTTCCTGATAAATTCTAAACCTTGAGCTGAAAATATTTAACATGCAAAACTCACTCTTTTCTCCTCATTTACTTTATCAAATTAACTGATGTGCCTCAGCAAAGTATGCATTTCGCACGTTCCACCTTCATCTATATTATTTCTACATGACAATTAGAATGAACAGGACATCCTGTATTCATTAATAATGGCAAATAGTTGCAAGTGTAGTTATTGTGTCTGTGATTACATAAACTAGACCATTTAGTCGATATACCTTACATTCTAAAACACCTTTTTTGAAATGACTTTGTTTACACTGGAATAAACAAGGAAATTATGGTCTTTTATTTAAGCTGAATAAGATTAACATTTTATGCTGTATCTTTTACAAACAAAGATTCACACTCTTCTGTCTTATTAAGATACACTCTCAGAAGTTCCCTTTCCTAACTTTTAGAAGATAGAATTTGCATAAAAATAGATCTGAAGTAATGCTCCACAAAGTGGCAGTGGGAAGGTGGTTTTGTTTAGTTAATACCTAGGTCTAACCAGAATTGTTGAGTAGGAATATATAAGTAGAAAAATGGATTTAAGTGGCTTTTTTGCTACTTTCAGAAAAATTTACTTCTTTGTATAATTTTAAACGGATTTTTAATGAAAATATTCTCAAAGTGGCAGGAAGTTTCCACTGGCTAAAAANCAAAAAACTGATGACCTGTACACACTTTTTTTTGGTTGGTTAATTGTATGTACCATTTGAACCAGTCAAAAAACCCTCCAAATAATACCACCTTTATTCCTACTTTCAACTTCTTCCAGCCACTAGACTTCATTTTGCTTTTGTCTGAGAGATTAAGTAGTCCTCGAGTACTATTAATCTTCTCCCCACGCAGGTACTTCTCTATTGATGGTACTTATCCAGCCCCCATTATCCAAGATACAGAAGAACATGGTCAAGGTCACAAAGATAAATGTGATAAAAGAGAAAATGATACCAGCGTCTGTGCTAACACGTTAACATCTGGATCATTCTTCCTCTGTGGAGGTCACCATTTTGCCACCTATTCAAATGAGAAAATAGAAAGAGCTTCAATTTCTTACTGGATCATTTTAAACTGGCTTTCCTGAGGACACAGTGTGGGGCTAGGGCTTATTGAAACTCTCCTGAATTAAACAGATACACACAGACAGAACATTTGTCAAAAAAAATATATTTTTAAGATATCTTTAATAGGATAATATTTACCTAGTACACTGAAATTCTGAAATACACAGGCTATTCACTGTTCAGTTGTTGACAGGAGACTCCAATGCAAGTATCCTTGTGGCAGTATCTTCAGCAGGATTGAACAATATGTGTCAAACTGTAGTTCTGAACAGTTACTACGATCTAGCTCACCTACGATAATTTCCAGCTCCTTCAACATACACATGATCTTTTTCTATTGATTTTCTCCAGTTGCGTACAGAAGACTGTTTTATGAGATCGCTTTTGCATAAGCAGGGACAGTTTCTACTGAGTATTTAAAATCTGGTATGGGTTTTTCACAACCTTCTTCCACAGCAGAAACAGGCTGGGAACATCCTTGCTGTAGACTGCCTCAATTGCTCCCCACAAAGAACACCAATTCATGTATCTCAGCACGCAAAAAGTACCTAGCACCTGAGCCCCACCTGAGAACAGTGGGGCTCCCTGGGGTGGGGTGTGATCTAGGACTGCTTGGTATCCTTCCCACAAGCTTCTTAATCAATCGAGCAGTTGCTGTGCTATGAATGTGACTATAAGTAACCCCTTTGCTTTTTGTTGGCCCATCATCTCAAACCAGCCTGGTGTGCGAACTACACAGAATGACAGAAATGAGGACCAATTGCATGGGGCAGGGACACAGGCAGAAGCCTGGCTATATCACAGCTGCAACTATCAGTCAAACCTGAATTTCATTCCCATATCCTGTTACAGCTTAAATCCTACAGGTCTTGCCCCATCTGCCAAAATCCTTGTGTTTTGTCCCAAAAGCTGCTTTTATTAGCCCCTTGCAACAACAACCACTACACATCAGACAAGGTGTTTTTTTTTTACTTTAAGGAAGTTTCAACAGGTGACAGAATTCTTATAAGACTGGTAGTGCAATTGGAACAATATGAATGATATGAACGGAAAATGAGGTATAATCCTTCTTGTTTCCCTTACTCTGATATGTCTGCCTATACTGTAAAATTCTCCTCTTTTGTTCTCAAAACCCTTAGAAACTGTATTCTAAAGAATGACAACATCCAGAAACTAGGTGAGGTGATAAACAATTTGAAGAAAAACAGGAGCTAAGTAATGCAGAATAAACCAAAGGTTTACTCTATCGCTGCAGGAATGGACAAGACAAGAAAAAGTATTTCCCAAGACTGCTGCAGAGCCTCAGAAATAGATCTGCTTCCTCAGGAAGTAAAAATGAGGATACTCTACCTGGGTGACTGAACAAAATGCAGAAAGGAGATACACAGTCAACAAGTCTGTGACAAGCAGTCTAAAGGTGATACAAGTCCCCTGGCTTCAGGTATTTACAATACTGGCACATACGTTTGTCTGATTTGACTTCCTTTACACGTAACAGAAAGAAATGCCCAGTTATAACTATCTTCTTTGTTTTAGGTATGTTTAGCATGGGATGAATTATCACTGCATGTATCACCTCCCGTCAGCAAGAGACATAGTACAGCTATCACCTGTGCTGTAAAGGACTATGTGCAGCTATCCTTTATTTGGCAAGATAAATTCTAGCTTTTGAAGCCAGAAATAGGGAGATTTACCTTCTAAGAACAACGTAATGAGGTGGAGTGGGATACACCAAAGCAAAACAAAAAACAACCAAACAAGCACTTGTCATAAAACTGATTCTTTAGGGGATTGTTTTAGCTACTTCAGACTGAACTTATTTCTAATCTGAGGAAGGACAAATTCAGGCCTAATAGCTTCAGTGTTCACTGAATATGGTACATATATAAATCACCACTGATTAGACATGCACAATTCTACATGTAATTAACGCCATAGCTCCTCTTCTGCAAGGTTTCCTTTGTACAAGTGAAATCTGCTCGTTGACTTGGCTAAGGGCATTAGCCAATGTCATTGGCATGCAGTTATTTTAAATAGAAAGATGCTTCTTCCAATATACCACTTGTGCACTAGAGACAAGAAGTCTTTGAAACTAAAGTCCATTTTCCTAATTCTAGCAGACTAATTATTTTCACCTTTCAACTTATATTGTTGGTCTTCTCATTTTTTATAGCACAAGGGCTTCAGTTTCAATTATTCTTCAAAAGGTCAACTGTAATTCTTATATGTCTTTTTAATTGTATTTCATAATTTATTCATACTGAGAATTGCTTCTTTTCTTATGAACTTCAAACTGATGAGCTAAACATATTCATGCAACTTTACCCTTCACAAGGTACAGCCTTTCTAACATCCGTGTCCAATGAGAAAATGGAATAGGCATTGGAGGCATGCAATTATAGCCATTGGTTTGAAGTGATTCATATAGTCAGGCTGCTACAGCTAAGATTTCAATAAAAGTTTTCAAGCCCTTGTAAGCCTAACACAACACATGGAGTAGTACCCTGCTGAAGAGGTCCTCTGAAACTGTTTCATGTAAAAGCTTGTGCTATCTGGTCTGATATGAGTCTGTGGAGTTTTCTGCTTTGTTGGTAATGTTAAGTTTCTTTCTTTGGTTGAAATTTCCTTTCATGTTACATTCTCTGCTACTGGCATCTAACCCCAGCATATTGTAGCACAATGTGTTCTACATCTTGGGCTACAGTTGTGCATGCCATGCTGTGCCATCAAACAAGGTAGCAGTTGTCTTCTTGTCCTCTTTTCCCAGAGCCCAATACAGCACAAGTTTAGGCTAGCAAAGGGTTTTCTAGGGATGGCAACCCACTGCAACAGTCAGACCATCCCATCCTTCGCAAGACTTCATCCTCTTAGCTAAGAAGTCATAGCATTGCTCAAAACCACCTTAGGTTTGCAGTCAAAGGGATTAGCTCTTTATGTCTCATTGGGCCATGATGAGACTGCTAACACATTCAATCCCTCTAGAAGGAAGGGAAAGAAGGTTGTTCATAGAGAAACGGATAAGTCTGCACTCACTGACCTGCTGCCAGCCGCCCTACTCACAACTGACATCCCTCAAGGAACACCGGAACTACTCTTCTTCTGCCTCTTTCTCTTCTCTTCTCAGCTCACCTGTGAAATTTTCAGTTGATCAATTCCTTTATTTTTTAGGCAAGTTTATTTAAAGAGTGGTGAACAATCCTGTATGCAGCTGCTTTAGACTATTCTATTCTGCTGTGATTGTATCTCACAGAACTCTCTTAAAAGGCATTATGCAGAAGAAAACAAAACAAGCAAAAATGCTGATCCTGCAGTATCTGTAATAGAGAGAAGACAGAAAATTATAACCTGCTAATTTGAGAGCAACTTTATGTCTGGTTGGAGAATGTTATGCACATTAAGTTTTTGAGACTATTAGTAAAACAAAATCCCTCCTCTCAATTAAACTATTCTTATGGTAAAGCAGAGAAGAGTGATAAAAAAGAAAAAAATAAGGAAAAAAAAAGAAAGAAAAAACCATCAGCAGTAATTCTTCAGTGTCCCTGGTGGAAACTATGCACTACCCTGGTTAATATCAGGTGGATCTGGCACAAAGCAGCTGAAGGACAATCTTTCACCCCACCCACTCCGGCACTTATTGTGCTATATTTTCTATTTTTTTAAGTGCTCATAAAGCAACCAGCCTATCAGTGGACTCAGATATTGATCTAATCTCAGTGGTGCTGAGACATCAATTTACTAATCAGTGTCTGCTATGGTTTATATTCCCTTTCATTTCTCCCACTCTGCAGCAAAAAACAGCTCAAGGATTTCAGAAGCAGTGCAGCAGGTGATGTTATTATGTATGGTGGCAGAATGAATCTCTCCCTCCAAGGTGTTTAACAGCAATCATTTTCCCAAACATTTTATTACAAGCAAGTTTTTCCTTTTCAGCAAGATTTTCAAAGTGGGAATGTGTTGAATGCAGAGGAAGGAGGGCCCAGTCAGAACTGCTTGTCAGACCTCTGGGGACAGGAAGGGCTGAGAGATAAACCTTACAAAATTCAGACTCTTCTCTAGATTAGAAAACATTTTTGGATGACTGCCCCTCTCTGCTTACCTGGCCTTTGGCTGGCACTCCTCCAACAGCACTGCAGCACTCTGCAGATCTGCTGCACAGGGTTGCTAGTTTGGGCTTCTACAATAGGACTATAGCAGAAAGAAAGTGAGGAATATCAGAGCCAGACAGCAAGAAGGGAGAAAAAGAAAGGTCTTGGAATGGCAGCACTTGCCTGAGACTTTGCAGGTCTGAGCTGCACTCAAGCTCTCCAAAGAACCTGCCATGAATTTGAGGATGTCACCAAGACCCCAGACTGCCCTTGTCCCTATGCAAACAAACTTGTGAGAGTAACTCATGCAAAAATTTACTGAGTCCCCCCATAAATTTTTCCCAAAAGCAACTTTATTTTGAGTTGGCTCTAAAGCCTTCTTCTTCCTCTTCCTCTATATAATTTGAAGAACATACCAGCTGAAATGAGCTTTAAGAGAAGCAGATATTGATTTCAAGTTCATTTTGGCTCAATGTCTCAGGAAAGAAGAATTAACATATTCATTTCAAAAATGTAAAAATTAAATACAGACTGTTTTTCCTCCTCCCTTTCCTCTCATCTACTATCACTGAAACCACCCAAAGTTCAAAAAAGTGTTTCAGAAACTCAAGAGAAGTGCTTTTGTGCATAAATTAAGCACCCCAGATTGACACCTGGATTGAACTAACTCGGTTTTATCTTTCCTGAGGAATAAGAAGGAGAAAACGTAAAGAAAGAAAACCATGGTTAAGGCACTTAGTATTTCAGAGGTAGAAGTCCTTCTATTGAACAGAAAGGAACTGATGCTGGGTATTTTGGTGTATGACAATTGAAGGAATGAAATTGAAGTCAAAATGTCAGTCACAAAGGCATAGGCAGGAGTTTAGTAGATGTAGAGTCAATTTGTTCTCTGTCTAGTAATTCTAACATCACCACATGCTGAAGAAGCATGTCAAAACCTAATGTGTATTGGTTAAGGGTTGCCTGCATCTTACTTACTCCAAACTGGCACAGATTTCCTATAAGGATATAGTACTTCGAGTAATTGTCATCACCAGCTGTACCTTGGAACATCTGTGTCCTGATGCCCCAGAAAATACAGTCAGAAATAGTCAGTCATTTGAAATGAAAACAGAAAGAAAGGAGTGGCAAAATGAAGAATCTGGTGATCACAGTGTATTATCATCTCCATTTCATGGAGACTAACACAAAATTATCTTCATTCTGGGCATTCAAAGAGCAAGCAAAAGAGGGGACCTGTAGCCAATCCTATTGAGAGTTTTAGCAGTTTCATAAAAACAGATCAGCTTGATAAGTAATTTCTCTATCAGTTTTATATGCTAGTTTTGTAAATAAATGGTGAAAAATCATATCCTGGAGAAGCACAACCCAGCTCCAAATATTCACTCACTTCACAATCAAGGGGATAGAATAACTGGAAGAGTGGGTCAGTCACACCTCCTCTAGCTTAACACAGACCTGCAGGTCAAATCCTTAATGCCGGAAAATGTGAGGCTCTATTGACAAATGCAAAAATTTGAATGCAGCATATTAGAGATTTACAGAAAAGACAAAACACTGCCACAACTCAAGTAATACTAGTATAATACTAGTATTATATGAGCATTATACTAGTATAAATAAACTTACTGAATTTACTGCGCATCTATCACTTGTATTCAATGAGATCCAGTAAATTCCAAATTACATGTTGTGGGACTCTAAAATTGGAACTTTGTCTCAAATCTTGCTTGTACACGCTTTGCACAGGAATGTGCAGAATCGTGGGTCAGTTTTCAGTGCCCCTGTTGCTGAGGGGGCTGTGCTGACCTTGCGGTTGCTGCAGCTTTTGCTATCAAGCGTCCCTGCTCAAGCTGGAAGGTTTAAAAAGGGCCTTGTGTGACAGGCATCAAAAGATTCCTGTGTGAACCTCAAGCTTTCACAACACACATACCAACCTCACCACACCCTGGAAATGTCCCACTGCACCTTGCATGCAGATGAGGGACCACCTAACTATGCCTCATATGCAAATAACCACATTCTAGAACTGCCCACCGTACTTTGTATTCAAAGAAGGGAACACTAAAAGCATAAAAGATGGCCAAACAGACTAAGACAAGAGCTCAGATCTCCCACCACCTATGATATCCTGGGTAGAAGGACCAACGAGATGTTACGGAATCCGCAGATGGCGGCTATACTTTCACATTCCTTTCTCTCTCTCTCTCTTTCTCTTTCATTTGGGAGTATGCACGTTGTTGTTAAATATATTTTTGGTGAGTTTTCAACATCTGGCCACATTTGTGCCTTAATTCCAATTAGGCGATTAAAAACCTTGTATTTATATCTGGAGCCTGGTCACGACACATGTGCCTTATATGTCCTTTATCAGGTTATATAGTCCACATTTCCACAATTTAACTCACAAATATTCAAAAGATTTAAACTATTCTAACAACAGGTTCATCCATAGAGGGGAAATAGCAGTTCAGAGAGCTGAGAACATTGAAAATGAATTTTTTTATTTGTTTTCCTTTGTTAAGACTCTTCCAGCAGATTTGCTTCCCCTCTCATGACTGGTGTTAAGCAAACAAAACCCATATGTTTGAGGTAGGCCAGGTTAAACAGTGGTGATGACTTACACACCACGGGGCAGGATTGCTCTGTCTATCATTTGCTTATCAGCTAGCTCCAGTATTATTTAACAGCATTCAATGGATCTTTAAAGGTCAGAGGAGAGTAATAGAAATACAGCAGAAGACAACAAGCCTCCACAGTGAAGATTTCTGAAAAATACAGTCAGCCACAACAGATGCTTTCACAACCTTTTACATTTTATTGTTCTAATATACAGGCACAAAAAAAGAAGACTCAGCTGTCATTGTTGAAGCCAAGAGCTGAGAGATTCAGGAGAGCCTCCCTATGTTTATCATGCTGTTCTGCATCTATGAAATGCTCAGAAACAACAGGAGTTTCCACTGACTTTGTAGAGAAGTATCGAAGGGAGCTTTCTTCTCTAACCTGTTCTTTTTTCCATCTCATTGTAACCATTGAAACAATATGCAAAAAGTTTCTTCAAAGTCTCTGTTGGCTGTCAAGCTTATTCTTAGCTGTTTAGAACTACAAAGAAAGATGTGGGTGGTTAATGTTGGAAAAATACAAGTTAGATGTTTTTAAATTTAAATAAGAAACAATGAAAAAAAAGTAATTACAGTAGGAAAGAAGTGATGAAAGAAAGAAGTATCATCTTATTTCTGAATTATTTTCTCTTGGATTTTTTACCCTGTGTCTCTCATTTCTTCTTTAATAGTGCATACAAAAAAAAGTGCTTCAAGAGGTGTGAATTAATATAATGTATCAGCTGACCGACCACTACATTAAAATATGCCTTTTATAGGTCAACCATTTAAACATAAATATTTTAGAAGGCTTAAATATACTGGTTAACATAATAAATATAAGAAGTAGCATGTGATAATGGGAAAATGTGACATCACCTGGGATTTCCCATAGGCAAACGTTAAAAACAAACAGCTGGGGTACCAAGCAGCCAATAAACAATATTATTTTTTTCTTAGCTAGAGGTAAGATCATATGATGATATTCAACTATCACATGTAAAGATATTTTAATTACAGTGATTATACAATCTGTATTATCTATTCTGCCACATTGAATATGTTACTTTATCTACTTTGTTACACAAACTGATATAATTCTATATATAAAGATAGTAAAAGAAGTATCCAACACACTCATTGGGTTCCTTTGCACTTGGAACTTTGTATACACAGAAATTTCCACCAGGAGGAACCTACACACTTCTTCAGAGTCACAGATGATGGAAAAGTTAACTAAGTCTCCTGTCAGAGCAGATGGCTTTGCTAGAGAAAATCACAGTTTTCTCTGAAAAGAAACAGTTTTAGTTTTACAAATCTACTTGCCTATGAATTTTATACTTTTTTTTTTTTTTTATTTTCATTCTGTGTCTCTATGGCAAACATTT